>MU228403.1:3373645-3400972 GCA_018584345.1 Thuja plicata | reverse complement strand
TTGAAAAAAAAGTCATGTAGGCCTCTAATATAGCTTTAAACCTTCCCCAATGTGGACCCAATAACCTACCTTGAATTTCACACCTCTTAGGCCTTAAAATACATTGAATTTAACACACAAAGGGGCCAAAATTAAATTTCCAAATTACCAACACTCAACCCAAAAATATGATTTTAATGCGTTTAATCATGGCAACCAAATCCAAAATCGAAAATTGCAAGCCAATAATAATTCAAATAATTTCCAATTTTCATTTACTCCTTTTTCCCATTTAAAATTTCGAAAATCCCACTTGGCAATTTAATTTTTTAATTTTGCAATCCAAAATCATTTAGCAATTTAATCTCATTTGGCAATTTTATTTTTAATTTCCAGTTTTCACCACCAAAAATTTACAAGATTTTCCCAAAAAAATCCAATTTCACAATTAAATTTCGAAAATGTTCAAGTTTTTCAATTTCATCAATTTTCAAAAAATTCATCTAAGTCCAAAATTTGCAATTTTATCCTGCCAGATATCATTATAACAATTGAAGAAAATGTTCCTATTGAATTTCGTTTGGCCCGGAAACAAAATTGACCGCTTAGGAAAACCAAGTTTCCGCGCAAGGTGAAAATAAGCCGTACCCTCCCAGGCGCTCGAAACATCCAAGGTGTAAAATTTTCATTTCAAGACCTCTGGATCGCCCAAAATTCGCTAAGGCACCCAAACTACCAGATCCAGGAAAAATTGTCAAGGCTTGCTCAAAAAAATGGGGGTCCCCAAATTCTTTGGGGCGATAGTGTGAAAACCTCACAACAAATATCTTTTAAGACCTTGTTGTGTTTATCCAAGATGCTCTGGATCTCGATTACTAGAACTTCTCTTAGTTTGTTGGGTCCTGTATCAATGATGAAAAATTCAGCTGCCCACTCAATTTGATTTTTTCAAAAAATTCTTTCCATTCTATTTGCTGAAACAAATATTGATCCTTTGTTGGTGAGTCCTTGAAGAACTATTTTTTTCCATTGTGGTAAAAGGAGAACTCCATGGTCCGGTGGCTAGCCTCATATTTGTTGATTGCATACAACCATTGGACTCCCAAAACAACTTCCATTTTCATATTAACTACGTAGAAGTCATCTTTCAGATGATATTCCTCCAATGTTAGTTCCATTTTCGGAACCTTCATGGTGTACGGCAAAACTAAGCCCCCTGTTGTTTTGACATCAAATCCTTCGATAGACACAGTGTTCAATTTCAACCTTTTGACTATTTCCTCACTAACATAGTTGTACGTGGCACCGCTATCGATGAGGATGGTAATTCTTTGTCTCTTCAGTACTCCCTGAACACGGAAGGCAGTATATCGTGGTTCTCCGGTGAGGGCTGCGAGTGTCCCCCATGTCAGCTCTTCCTCAAGATGGATTTGTTCTTCTTCCTGCTCTAGTTCTATGTCTAGCTCGGGATCCTCATCAGCAGCAACTTAGATGTAGTGGATTTGCCACTTTCCCGTGCATTGATGTCCCCGTTGCCATGGTTCCTTACATGTGAAACACAGGTTCTACCTCCGTAATTCATTCCTAGACATGTCATGTGTTCCTGGAGATGACCCTTTGGAGGAGGATTTGCCTTGATAAAAGGCATTTGTGGCTGCCCTACTGGTGTGCTCTTGGTGATGGTTTTCCCCTTCTTGGTGGAATCTTCAAGACTTAAGGCCTTTTGAATCGCTTCCTCTAGTGTTGCTGGTTCCAAAGCTCTTACCAAGCCACGAAAAGACTCTGATAGGCCTTCAACAAAAAAGAACATAAGCCTCTTGTCTGATACATCCGTCACCATCACTGCAAGCCTTTGGAATTCTGAAACATAATCATTTGTGGTGTCTGTTTTCTTGAGTCGTGTCAACTCCTGGAAGTAGGCCTCAGGATCTTTTCTGTCAAACCTCTCTATGAGTTTGTGTGAACTCACATATGTCGCCACTTGACCAAACCCTTGGGTCACCAAGCCATGGTGCCACCACTCATGGGCTAAACCTTCCAGGTGTAGAATAGCAAACTTGATGGCTTCTTCTTCGGTCATGGGATTGAGAGAGAAATAGGTATCCATCTTTTGTATCCATGCTTTTGCAGTAACCTCTCTAGAGCCATCAAAGGTTGGAAGTGACAACTTGCTCACCCTATGTTGCAGATCTCTATTTGGAAAGTAATTTGCTTGACCTCCCTTTGATCCATTTCTTATGTTGTGAAATTGAATGAACGGGAGTTGGTGCCTTATCTCAGGATCAATCTGCATATAGGCATCCATACTCGCATTGATGTCCCCTTCTACTACCCTTGGCTCTTCGCCCCCATTGTTTGATGTAGGCTTGGGTAAAACATTGGGGCG
This sequence comes from Thuja plicata, assembly GCA_018584345.1. NCBI lineage: Eukaryota > Viridiplantae > Streptophyta > Pinopsida > Cupressales > Cupressaceae > Thuja > Thuja plicata. Next base: position 3,398,607 of record MU228403.1, on the reverse strand, counting down.
TGAAACTCTGTTGCTTTGGGGTCTCAAGTCCGGAATGACTACCCTCAGGACCATTGTTTGGGGTCGGCCTACAATTATTGTCTTTGTCCTGCATGGATTGCATCATTTGGGTTGTTTTCTCTTGATGTTTGACCATCATCTCTTGCATCTGAGTCATTTGCTTCAAGAAGTTCTCGAATTGTTCATCTATGTCTTCCATCTTCTTACCTTCGCCTCCTATTCCAGAAGACCCAACAGTTGCCTTCTTCCTTTCCCTCTCGATTGCTTGTTGCTCCCTTTGACTTAATTGCATAAGACACCTTTAGCCTGGTAGGACTGAGGCTCTGATACCACTGTAATGCTCTGAGCACAATTCTAAGATAGAAAGAAAAAATAGCAATTGCTGAAAATATCACAAAAATTGAGACAAACATTCGCTCAGTCTGGAGCTTCACACTAGGCTGAAGATTTTTGTCTGAGCAACTACGCTCTCAGAGCAAACAATAAATAAGTTTCCAAAATTTTCTATGTTCAAAACAAAGTTGGTTACGAGCCTATATACCCGCCCAAATGCCAAACCCAAGGAGGTCGTCCATAGAAAAAAAATCAAATTAAATATTGTTGAACTGGGCCCCAAACCAAGATAGGTTGGCCCAAATTATTTTGGGACATTACAGTTTGCATGGATTCATAGGCACACTCGAGAGAGTTGACATGGATGAGATAGGTTGGAACACTTGATGCATACATTTTAGATTTTGAATGATTGTCAGTAATGGTTTCTGATGTGACCAAGAGGAGGTTGATTTACTAGTTCATAGAGGAACTGTCACAACCTCTTAGAGGTTGAGTCAAAGCTTTTGATCCACCATTCTTGCAGGACGCTATTAATCATTCAAGGAACATGGAGTTATCTACATCACAGGATAGAATTCTTAGCAAGCTTCCATAAAGACCCTTATCACAGAGTTTGCTACAGAGGAAGGACAAGAAACTAGGTTTTACTAGATTTCTAGGGCAATCGGTGGTGCAACTCATGATTTGAGGGATGAGTTGAGATGAAAGAGACTTTCTTCGACTGTCATGAACCTTGGATACCTATACATAAGTGTAGAAATGGGGGAAAGGCCCACTAGATTGAGGTCTTCAAGGAACCTAGTGATGATGAATTGGAGGAGACAAGAGAGGTTGATGAGCATATGGATGGGGAGATAGGCACAAATGAGCACTAGGATGATTTGGCACACATGGATACTGCAATTGCAATCCTCACTAACACTCATTATAACGCCTTAAGAGCAAGGGCATTATGCAAGGAAAATGAGTAGTTGTGTTATTTGATATTAGGGGTACCCACAATTTCATTGATTTTTCCTATGTGACGAAACAAGGTTTGCAAGTTGAGGAGCATGATGGTTTTTGAGTCCAGATAACGAGTGGCATGATGTTGTGTTGTGTTAATTGTGTTCCACAATTGAGTATGACTTTGGGTAAAATATGCCCTTATTGATGACTTTTTTGTGGATGACATCAAGGATACAAATATTGTGTTGGGTGTTCAATAGTTGCATTCTATAAGTCCATATGTCACAAACTTTTGGCCTACGCAGTTGAGTTATGGTAGGAAGGTGGTATAACGTAACTTCTTCGAATACTCCTTGAGTCATTTCAGCTAAGAGGAAGGAGAGCATTTTGGCATTCAGAGGTCAAGTAGGCAGTGCAATATTTCATTTCAAATAGGTCTAGTGATACAAGACAGAATGAATATAATGTTGGCATACAAGGCTTGTTGGACAAGCATGGTGTGTTATTTTTAGATCTATTGCATGGTCTACCTCCAGATTGTGGGTTTGAACATGTTATTGAGCTTGTGGATAGCAAGCCAGTTTTTTATAGATCCCTACCATCATACTAGACAATACATGGATGAGATTGAGAAGACTAATTTGATGTTGCTGGATGCAAGACAACTACAGCCGAGTTCTAGCCCCTTCACTTCTTTTATTGTCTTGGTGAAGAAGGATGGTACCATGAGGATGTGCATTGATTATCATGCACTAAATAAGATCCTTAAGAACAAGTATCCTATTCCACATATTGATGAACTAATGGAGGAGCTACATGGAGCAGTCTATTTCTCTGAAATAGATCTTCGTTCTGCATACCATTAGATTTGGGATTGGGAGAAGGATGTGCACAAAATAGCTTATGGGTGCCACTTTGGACATTCCGAGTATTTAGTGATGTTCTTTGGGTTATCAAATGTGCCAACTACTTTTAAGTCTTGCATGAATCATGTATTCAATAAGCAGTTGTTGAAATTTATGTTGGTTTTCTTTGACGACAACTTGGTCTATAGCAGGACGAGGGAGGAGCATAAATGACACCCTAATGGGGTGTTAAGTATCTTAGCAGCTAACTCCCTTTTTGCAAAAGCCAAAGTGTGAGTTCAATATGACTGAGTTGCTATATTTGGGATATGTCATTGGTGAAGGTTGTGTGAAGGCGCATAGGGAGAAGATACAAGCTATACTTAATTGGGCACCGCCAAAGAACGTGTCCCATTAAGGCACTTCATTGGTCTGTGCACATCCTATAGATGATTTGTGAAGGGATTTTCTTCATTAACCATTCCTTTAATGGATTCGACCGAGAAGGGTGCCTTTTTTGGACAAATGAGTTTCAGAAGATCATGGACCATCTTAAGAAGGTAATGGGCACTTCTCCCATTTTGGCTTTATCGGATTTCTCTAACCTTTTGTGCTTGAGTGTGATGCATCCAGTATTCGTATTGGGGCTGTTTTGATGCAAGACAAGCATTCAATTGCTTATGAGAACCGAAAATCGAATGAGGTTGAAATGAGGTTCTCAACATATGACAACGAAATGTTGGCAATCAAGCATGCACTTGAAAAGTTCTGTCAATATCTTGTGGGCAGCAAGTTTACAGTGAGGAATAATCACAATAGCCTCAAGTATTTCATGGAACAAAAGGGATTAAATGAGAGGCAACAACATTGGGTGACTAAGGTTCAAGGATATGCCTTTGATCATTGCACTGCCTATCATCCTCAAACATATGATCAAATGGATATTGTAAACAAATGGCTTTAAGACTACTTGATAAATCATGTTTCGGAACAGCAAAAGGTGTGGGCAAGGTGGTAACATTTGGCAGAATTCTGCTACAACACTACATATCATATGAGCACAGGTATGACCCCTTTCAAATCTTTGTATGGTTATGAAGCTTCTACATTTGTGGGTTTGGTTTTTTCTGATTCTAAAGCTCCAAAAGCTCTTGAGTGGGCCAAAGAGAATCAAGACATCCTTAAGACACTTAAGGATAATATGCAGGCTGCACATGAACATCAAAAGAAATATGATGATCGCCATGGAGTTGAGAGATCTTTTAAGGTGGGAGATACCATATTTTTGAATCTTCAACCTTATAGACAATCCTCATTGAAAGTAAGTAGAGCGGAAAAGATTAAACCAAAGTTTTATGGGACTTTCAAGGTGATTAAAAGAATTGGTGAACAAGCATATGGACTAGAGCTTCCATCTACAAGTAAAATCCACACCATGTGCCATGCCTCAAAAAGGCTCATGGAACGCAAGTGATTCCTTCTACAAGTGTGCCCCCTATGGATGAAGAAGGTGAGTTGATAATCATTCTGGAAAAAAATTTGCAAGAAAGAAAAAGTTGAGGAATAACTCAATAAAGTAATTTCTAAATATCTCGGATGCAACATGGGAAGGAGAGGATAGTCTTAAGCATGTCTACAAATTCTTGAGGACAAGCATTCTTCAGGGGGACTGTGATGTCCCCAACTCAAGCCATGAGGCTTAACGGTGCATTGGTTGTCCTTTCCTTGGACTACCCAAGGGGAAGAGGATGTAGAGAATTATTGGGTAAGTGTTGGAGTCTTCGGCTTGCATTATATTCTATTCTCAAGTTGTGGCCATGTCTTTTTATGCAACTTAGTGAACTTGAGTGATTTTAAATTGGCATGTCTTTTTATGCGACTTAGTGAGCTTGAGTGATTTTAAATTGTGGGCAAGTCTTTTTATACAGCTTAAGTGACTCCTAGCCCAAAGATTTAAGTTGCCCCCCTTTTTAAGTTTAATGACTTAAGAGACATGTACTTTAAGTGATTTTATTAAGCATGTGCCATAATGGTCAATGGAGCATGGGATTTCAAGGAGCCTATTGGCTTATTTATAGGGATTCTAATTGGAGCATTGGATTGAGTTGGTAATGGATCAATGATTGAGGTTAAATCATCCTTTTGGGAGTTATTATATAACATTTTAGGGTCATTTTGGAGCTCGTTGTGTTATTAGTCTTTTCTCTATTGTTACTGCAATCCTTGGCTTTAAGTTTGAAACCCTTAGAGTATCCCTGGTTTTGGAGAAACATATGGGCTGCTCCTAGTCATAGGGTGTGTTTAGGTGGAAGGACTTTGGTCTTTGGTGCCCTGACACATCATTCTTAGAGCTGCTATTCTTTCTCAGGGTCAAATGCCATTTTTGAAGGTGAGATTCAAGCATCAGGTTCATATTTGGATAATCTACAGCAAGGTTTCTTCCTGTTACAGAGCATCATTGAAGATAGCAACAAAAAGGACAAGTAGAACAAACCTAGCACTGGTTTTATGGAAGTTTTGGCAAGGAGAGCAAGGGTTTGAAGACACCGCTAAGGTATTTGTGCCTAAATCTGCATACTATTAATCATCATTATCTCAAAAAAAATAATCAATGTAAACCGTTTCTGAAAAATTCGAGTGTTTTTCTGTAACTTTTCTATATTAAGACATTCAGAAATTTATTTAAACTAGCAAAAAACTCAGATATATAATGTAAGTCTGAATCTGAGTATGTTAAAGGATATCTTATTTTTAAATATAATTTCAGAATTTTCTGTTGCATATTTTTGGAGATATTGTTGCTTTTTCTCTATTCCTATTTTGGGATATTATATAACCATCATAAGAAATTTGTAATAAACTCTTAGTAAAACTACTCTGTAACATTAGAAACTTTGATCCTTCTGAAATTAATGCAGAGGAAAACAAGATAGAAGAAAATAACCTACTTCCATCAGCTATATTACCCTTATGGTAAGAGAAAAAGAACTTAATTCCATCAGCTATATTACCCTTGTCCTAACACTTTCTTGCGTGTTTATTTGGTATATTTACAGTACTTGCCGGATCTACAGCATTCCTGCAGGCATCAGCTTCTACATCCACAAGGACTCCCAAATATTCACTCCATAGCAGATGCTATCAATTTGGATGATTCTTGGGTCTAAACTGTACTTTCGAAATACCTAAAATGTTTCTGGTGAAGCCTCTCACTGAATCTGAATACGTTATATATTTCTTTTGTAGTAAAATATAGCCATTTGGAATATAGCGTGTGAAAGCTAGTGGTCCATAATTATAATGATGGTTTCAAAAAAAGTTTCCTATTACTCTTAATGTAAGAATGCTCAATTTTCTACAGCTATACTTCAAATCCTTCAAAGTGCTGTAGAGGGTATTCCAAAACTGTAATAGATGATAAAATATTCCAAGCAATATCATGTATGCTCCTCTGTCAAATAACCTGACCCCATGTAATTGTAATACTCTACATTCCAGCCTAATTATCCCTTTTGACTGACAAATTATAAATGGATAAGAACTGATGTTATGATTGTTGTAAATGCTTTACTTTGATTGCAGGGGACCAGGACAAAGCTTTCTTAAGCTATAGAGAATTAGAAAATGATTGCAACACAAAATAAACCTTAGTTGAATATCTAGTTATTGTAAATTGATGATCATCACAAAATGCCTATTTTACAAGCTGATGTAAATTATACATGATTGAACATTGAGAATATAGCCAATCATGTTCTATATAAATAGATCATCAATCTATATTAAATGTCAATGTTTTAACAAAAATTATGTACCCACAGCATAGAGCTTGTAAATAGCTTTATGTGGCTCGTCATTGGTCTTAAGTAAACATCATATAAACAAGTGACAAACCTGTGTTCAATTATCAAATAAATAATCCCATACCACAGGGATGTGTGTGTGTCTATATGTAGATCCAGCCATCACTTAGTTGGGAATCGGTTGTAATCAGATGAATTGACTGCAAAAGGGACACATTATGAAAGGCAATTCAAAAAAGGTCAAATCTAAATGCAACGTCAGGCCTTTTTTTTTTTGATCGGTGACATGAATTTTTTAACCTGGTCCAATCGCTAGGTGAGGCCACAATCTGAGGGACCTCATCCCCGAATCCAACAGCCCAGACCCGTGAGCACGGAAGTCCAGCAGGGACTTCGAGCCCGAGGGATGCGAGCAGCACACTCCCAACGTGGGTCTGGCACAGGGTACGTGAGCACTCCACGCCCAGCGAGGCTCTAGCATAGTTGGTCCTTAAGCTCTCCACCAGCATTAACATCGTATCTTCCATTTCCATCGAACACCATATTCTCCATCTCCTTGCATGTACTCCAATCCATCAGCATTAACACTGTATCCTTCCATCTCCACTAGCACGTCCTCCAAGGTGGTCCCAACCGGCATTAACGCTGTTTGGGCCAAGCGGGGATTTGAACCTTGGTTGCACCATTAACAATGCATCCACTTCGCCACTAAACCACAAGGTGATCCCGCAACATCAGGCCTTATTAAGATCATTATTCTTTTGGATGATGACAGAGGAGAAAATAAGTGTTTTGGGATGACATTAAATTGGATAGAAACTTTACTCCTTTGTAGGATTTTGATTGTGTTTACTTTAACAATCATTTCCAGTTCATATTCAAAACAGTTAGAAATATATTCAAGATAGCATAATTGAATCGTTGTCCATTGAAGACCTGTAAAGATACCATACACTGCTGGTCAAGAGTATGGCAAAGTGCCCATCCTACAATGAGCATAACATAAGATTACTATATAGGCTTCATCTCCAAAAGGGATAACCTGAGAACAAGTTATCAACTCCCCTTTGAAAGGAACAATCTAGTTTGCATCAAAAGAGCTTGAGCTCATGTTATTTGTTAATTCTTTCATAATTTGTAGGTTTGCTACACACCTAAAAAATCAGAATATGTTGAAGAGGGTGTCATCTCAACAAATATGCACTTTATTCTATAATCATTTCCACTGTTAAAAATATACCTGACTGCATAAAATTAAAAAAGGCAACTTCCAACTGATATGCTAAGAACAAAACCAGTTGATAAATATAAGAAAGAACATTAGGGCATACACACCAAAGATGTGCATTTGCAGGTCTCTATGAAAGGTTTGCCTCCAAGCCCTTTTGAGGACCTAGGTTTTGGCCTTTCGGTTGATTGATTTACGGAACAAGTTAATTCTGATGTACCCTCCTTAGCATAAGATTCGATAAATAAAAAAATGAATAAATTATAATATAATCTACTATTATAAAGCTATATTATTAGCATAATATAAAATGAATACAACATATAAACTAATATAATATAATATTCTTAATATAATACAATAATAACCATAATAATATATATACCAAATATTTAATATATTATAAAACATATAATATATTATATGCAAACCATTTATGTAAAATAAAACTAATCGATGTATATGTTAATCAAAACATGAATTAATGAAGAGTTGCAACTTTGGAGGTTCAAACCGTTGGCTCCTAAGGTTACACCTGCTCATAATAAAATATATAGACAATTTGTGGTCGGGATGGAGGGGAGGAATCAGAGAATAACAAAGGAAATAACATTTGAATATTCACCTATAGTATTCGGTTCATCCATAGACCGAAAAGGGCACATTGTGATTGTTGGGTGCACAACTAAGAAGATTTGTAAGTTCCAAGAAGTCGCAGGTATTAAATCCATATAGTCGACAGATGCTACAAAGTTCAAAGAATGTATAGTGGTGAGCGGCTCAAGAATAGATTTCTTGCATACGGGAACAAATAGATGGAAGATATGCGGTCATTATAATTGAAAAGCAAGGCCACAGGAAATAGAAGACAAGGCTTGGAGACTCAGAACATTCGTTCTCTATCGGCAGTGAATATGATATTTCTATATCAGGAGACATTACAACTATGATAATTGTACTTCACTGGATTCATATAAGACCATAAATATAGTAGAACTGGTCGGTATTAAACTAATATTTATATGCTATTAATGGCTATCTATTATCTATTTGTAAATATCTTGTAAATATTAGAATGTTTCTAATTTTTAGTTTTTTGTAGTTAGAATAGATTGTTTCTATTCTTTACGATCGTTTCCTAAGGAACATCATTCCATTCTTTTGTATATATAGATCATTCGATCTTTGTTAATACATCAAGTTTTTACCACAATATGGTATCAGAGCTAAAGCTTTTAATTTTTTCAAAAAAATTTATAATTTCACTTCGAAATTATCTGAACTACTATTTTCGAAATTATTTTTTGGGATCTTCACATTTTTCATTGAGAAATCCGTCGCATCTGTTAGAATCCGAACCTAGGGTTTGCTGTTGCATTTTTTCTGCAACCCATTCGCGGGTCTATTCTCTACGGACAAAATATTTTAAAAAAAACGGGTTTTTGTTTGGGCGGTTTGATCTTCACACACCTGGTCTGGTCTTCTTTTTTTGGTGTTTGGAGCTCGGGTTAGGGTTTCTTTGCCAAAAACAACCCCTTCCATGGTCGCCCTCTGAAAAACGACTGGTTTTTCCAGATTTTTGCTAAAAATCACCATTTTTGAAGCTTTTTTCCAGCACTTGGGTTTTGTTTGAACACCCTACTTTTCGGGCTCGGAAATTTTTTTCAATCACAGATTCTTGGTGGGTTTTTCGAGAGCTCAACTAGGTTGTCGTCCTTTTTTCTGGGTGCCTCGATTTTTGTGCCTCGATTTTTGAGCTAGCGGATCCAGAATCTGACAGCATATTCCTTATTGGTTTTTTGAGTTCTCTTCTGGATTCCACTTCTTTTTTTCTGGGTCTTCCGACATTTTGCCTCGAAGTACGTGCCTTCTCAGTTCTTCACGTTTTTCTTTGAAATTTGTGCCATGGCATCATTGACTAGTTTACTACTCGAGGGAAATCAAAAATTTAAAGGTCGGAATTATAGCGCGTGGAAGCAGCGGATGCTAACCATCTTCAAATTTCGCGACAACGATCAGGTGGTTCTGGGTACTACTAAGCGTCTGACTACAATTGGTCATGATCAGGTTACCTATGACCAACAGAATCGGGAAGCAGTCATGTTTCTCAAATTATCAGTGGCTGATGATTAGCTCCCTGAGATTCCATCCAGAAAAACAGTTGCCGAGATATGGGAGCATCTCAAAACCCTACATGAGACTTCAAATAAAAGCATGGCTTTCTTTCTCAAGAACATTATGTTTTCTATTATCATGGATGAGCGAAAATCACTCCAGGGTCACCTGAATCAGATTCAGGAAATCCGTGATCAGTTGCTTGCCATTGGACGCAAGATGGAGGAAGAGGACATTGCGGTAATCACTCTCAAAAGGTTACCCAGGTCCTACGGGCATTTTATCGAGACTCTCAACATCACTTCTACTGGTGTTGATCTGAAGTTCACCGATCTCTGCACACTCCTGCTTCAGCAAGATCGATGGAAACAACAGTTCGGTAGCAGTTCCAGCTCCATCTCCACCGAGCAAGCCTTTGCTGCGAAATCCTTTCAAAAGGATAAGGGCAAGTCTCACTCTCAGCAGTATTCTCAGCAGTCTTCTCAGCAGAAACCATCTGCTCCAGCATCAGAGGACTCCAAGAAAAAGAACATTCAATGCAACTACTGCCACAAGTATGGTCATAAGGTTGAATGTCGAAAGCGCTTAGCTTCCCTATCTAAGCAATCTGGTTCGCAGCCCAAAGCGAACAGCTCAGAGCACACTGAGTTGACAAAATCTGCCTTTTACGCCTTCATGGTTAAAAGACCAGCAGATCATGTTAAGTGATTTGCCTAGTACATTGATTCAGGTGCCTCTTGTCATTTCACCCACCGCAAAGACTGGTTCACTGACTAACAGCCTTATTCAAATTTTGTTATTTTTGGTGGAGGGGAAGGGTACACTATTGTCGGCAAAGGCAACATTCAGATTTAGTCTGTTGAGAGGAATCTCATTTTCCTCGATGTGTACCACGTTCAAGGGATGGAACTAAATCTAGTCTCAGTCAGTCAGATGCTGCGACACTCTCCACAGCTGGATATCACCTTCAGTTCACATCAGTGCATCATCACTGATTGAGAAACTTGGTCTGTTGTTACAGTTGGTCTTGAGGATCATGGTCTTTTTAGACTTGCAAATTCTGGTACTTCTCAAGACCTTGCTATGGCTGCTCGGCAATCTTCTGTCAGTACACTTTGGCATCAGCGTTATGGGCACTTAAATGTGCACTATCTCTCTCAACTTGCTCGTGACAAGCTTGTCCTCAGTTTGCCAAAGATTCAGACTCAGCAACTTGGAGTTTGTGATGCATGCCAGGCTGGGAAGCAACATCGCACACTATTTCCTATTGGCGATTCATGGCGGGCTTCTCAGGTACTTTAGCTTGTTCATGCAGATATCTGCGGCCCTATGGCCACTCCTGTTCTTGGGTCCAGGTATTTTCTATTGTTTGTTGATGATTTCAATAGAAAAATGTCGGTCTATTTTCTTAAAAAGAAATCTGAAGCATTTACTGTATTTCAAAAGTTTAAACCTCTAGTTGAAAAAGAGTCTGGGAAATCTAATATTGCTCTTCGGACAGATAATGGGGGGGAATTTTGTTCTATTGAATTCTCTAGCTTCTATGATCTTCATAGCATCAAGCGCCAGTTAACCACACCCCACACACCACAACAGAACAGTGTAGTTGAACGTCGAAACAGAACAATCACCGAGATGGCTAGGTCTATGCTTAAGCACAGACATGTTCCGAAGAAATTTTGTGTAGAAGCACTTAACACTGCAGTCTACCTTTTGAATCGGTCACCCACTGTGGCAGTCAAAGGCAAGACTCCGGAAGAGGCTTGGTCAGGTCGCAAGTCTAGAATCAGTCACCTAAAGGTTTTTGGCTCTCTTGCCTATGTTTGGATCCTTGATGCGTCTCGCACCAAGTTGGATGCCAAGAGTCAGAAACTCATGCTTGCTGGATATAGTAGTCTTCACAAAGCCTACTGCTTGATCAACATTGAGACATCTCGTCTCCTGTACAGTCATGATGTAGTCTTTGATGAGCAGCGAGGACCGTTCATGCCTCTCTCCTATTCCCGATTCAGCAAACCAGCCTATGAAGGCTCATGATTTGGGAGTTCGCCTTCCATTAGGTCCATCTCTTGGGAGGGCTCCAATAGCTCCAGTAGTACCAGTGAATCCTGTACAGACACCTCCGGCCTCTCCTCTAGGTTCACCTAGATATGCAGATGCTTCTCCTAATTTTGATCCAAATTCTTCTGATGAGGAACTTGATCATAGAGAATTGCCTGATAATAATGTTGGTCCTCCTCTCCGACCTAAATGGTGGGCTCGGACACTTGTTGATCTTAGGGATGATGAGCTCATCGAGGGGGGAACTGCTCAAAAGAAGAGCAAGCCTACAGAGACTGTCAATATTGCTCTCATGGCCAACATTCACAAACCGCAGACATACTCAGAGGCTAAAGGCATTCCAGAGTGGGAACAGGCCATGAATTCTGAACACCAGAGCCTGCTGAAGAATCACACCTGGGTCCTTTCTGATCTTCTACCAGGGAAGAAACCCATTGGCTGCAAATGGGTCTACAAAATGAAGTACAAGATTGATGGTACTTTGGATAAGTACAAAGCTCGTCTAGTTGCGAAGGGCTTCTCTCAGTATCAAGGCATTGACTTTTGCTCCTACAGCAAAAATGAGCACTATCAGATTAGCTCTAGCCATGGTAGCTCAGTTTGGCTGGCAGGTCCATCAGATGGACGTCAAGACTGCTTTCCTGAATGGTGACCTACAGGAAGAGGTCTACATGACACAGCCTCCTGGTTTCAAGGTTGCTGGTAAAGAACACCAAGTTCTCAGACTGGTGAAAGCTTTCTATGGTTTGAAGCAAGCCCCCAGGGCATGGTACATGAAAATTGATAAGTACCTCAGTGATCAAGACTTCCAGAGGAGTTCTTCAAACTCAAATTTGTACAGCAAGACTACTGACAGTGACATCATCCTTCTAGTCATTTATGTGGAAGATCTGATCATCACTGGCAGTTCGGCATCTTTGATTCAGGGAATCAAACAGAATTTATGCCGGTCTTTTGATATGACTGACCTTGGCCTCATGCATTATTGCCTCGGTGTTGAGCTTTGGCAGCAGTCTTCTGGTATATTCATTTCTCAGTCCAAATGTGCCAGGGCTCTGTTAGACAAGTTTTGTATGCAGGATTGCAAGCCTGCATCTACACCTATGGAGAAAGGTCTGAAGTTATCAGCCAAGTCTGATTCTCCTCCAGATTGATGATACTACATACAGGCAACTAGTAGGTAGTCTCATCTATCTCTCTGCTACTAGACCTGATATCAACTTTGCCGTCAGCTACATTTCACGGTTTATGACAGCTCCCAAGGCTGATCATTGGATGGCTGCTAAGTGTGTGGTTCATTATGTGAAGGGCATTCCTGATTTCAGGATTCTCTATTCTCAGAGTCCTAATCCTATTGGTATTTCTGTGACTTAGACAAGTGGGGATGCCAATCTCTGTGATCCAGCCCAAGTCTTTTAACATTGCCTTTGCTACATTTACATTCCTGAAATAATCCGGAGAAGGCAACTGCACTTCCCTCCTTAAGAAAAAAACCCAAAAGGAAAAAAAAATTAAATCGGTATGTAACGTAAAAAGTCCTTGCAATCTAGCACGATATAAAGCCAATTCCCTCCAACAAATGAAACAAAAAAAAAAAACGATATAAGAATTTTCAAATAGTGGCATTGTCAATTAGTTTGTTGTTCACTGGTGAACTTGACTTGGCTGCTATGCACTCCACCATGGGTAAATTCTGATAAAACAATACAGCCCTTGACATGTTAACAAGGATAAGGCCTTACATAGTGAACTCTTTAAGGTCCATGAAGCTGTGATAGAAAGGACATCGGTGCTAGTTTCCATGGAACAGCTGAGGACTTGCACCTGGGAGCTTACTGTGGTTCTTTGTAGTTTGAGGCATGGCTCGTTTTCTTCGACAAATCAGGAAACTAGTATGAGTGCCCCTAGTTCAAATTCCCCTCACCTTAGCAAAGTGGACTGTGTCTTTAACCTTTATGTGGCCAGGTATTGGCCAGAAAATTATGGGCTGATTACAAATGTTTAAAAAGTTCCTCATGTTTTTCCCATAATCCATCAATAATTTTTAACAGAAACAAAATAGCATTAATTACAGGAAGAAAGATGATAGTATATGCTAGAATTTCAGTGCAGAACAGATAAGAGATAAAGTTTACCTCCTCCTCAAACTCACGGTCAAGTTTCAGAGATTATGATGGAAACTATGACTGTTATCAGCACTAGCAAGATAGGAACGCTAATAGTACTCACGACGACAACCATATTTTTTCCTCCATCTGCTGTTATTGTTCGACTTCGTCTTGTGGAAACCATTCTTCTAATCCCGAATCCTGCAGAGGAATACAAAGGCGTCTGTGTACTATGTTTAAAACATGGACTTGGGTATGCCAAATTAATGCTGCCGCACCTATTTACTTGTAGGTTGCTCTGTTTGTGTGGAGTTATTTGGGATGGAATCAACGACTGTAATAGTCCACCATTAAAATTGCATATGCAACCCATGTTGCATAATATCATTGATTTCTTATCAAACTCACATTGGAACAGAATAATCACAAATAGTCTTATAAGAACAGGTGCTACCTATCCTAGCGTGCCCTGCTTACTGCTAACTGAGTTAAATGAGTGGGATGAGGTGGACATACCTAAAATGAACCAAATTAGAACAAGTCCCAGAAGGATAAGATAGAGATTGTGACCCAAAGATGATCAGAACAAGAGTTTGAGGGTGATTTAGGAGAAATAGAAGCCAAATGATGACATTAATGGAGAGTAAAAGATTTTTTTTTTTTAAAATACGTGGGAGGTATTTCTGTGACTTAGACAAGTGGGAATGCCAATCTCTGTGATGCAGCACAAGTCTTTTAACATTGCCCTTGCTACATTTACATTACTGAAATAATCCGGAGAAGGCAACTGCACTTCCCTCCTGTAGAAAAAAACCCAAAAGGAAAAAAAAAATTAAATGGGTATGTAACGTAAAAAGTCATTGCAATCTGGCATGATATAAAGCCAATTCCTCCGACAAATGAGACTAAAAAAAATCGATATAAGGATTTTAAAATAGTGGCATTGTCAATTAGTTTGTTGTTCACTGGTGAACTTGACTTGGCTGCTATGCACTCCACCATGGGTAAATTCTGATAAAACAATACAGCCCTTGACATGTTAACAAGGATAAGGCCTTACATAGTGAACTCTTTAAGGTCCGTGAAGCTGTGATAGAAAGGACATCGGTGCTAGTTGCCAAGCAACAGCTGAGGACTTGCACCTGGGAGCTTACTGTGCTTCTTTGTAGTTTGAGATATGGCTCGTTTTCTTCGACAAATCAGGAAACTAGTAAGAGTGCCCCCAGTACAAATTCCCCTCACCTTAGCAAAGTGGACTGTGTCTTAAACCTTTATGTGGCCAGGTATTGGCCAGGAAATTATGGGATGATTACAAATGTTTAAAAAGTTCCTCATGTTTATCCCACAACCCATCAATAATTTTTAACAGAAACGAAATAGCATTAATTACAGGAAGAAAGATGATAGTAAATGCTAGAATTTCAGCGCATAACAGATAAGAGATAAAGTTTACCTCCTCCTCAAACTCACGGTCGAGTTTCTCAGAGATTATGATGGAAACTATGACTGTTATCAGCACTAGCAAGATAGGAACACTAATAGCACTCACGACGACAACCATATTTTTTCCTCCATCTGCTGTTATTGTTCGACTTCGTCTTGTGGAAACCATTCTTCTAATCCCGAATCCTGAAGAGGAATACGAAGGCGTCTGCGTACTTAGTTTATAACATGGACTTGGGTATGCCAAATTAATGCTGCCGCACCTGTTTACTTGTAGGTTGCTCTGTTTGTGTGGAGTTATTTCGGATGGGATCAACGACTGTAATAGTCCACCATTAAAATTGCATATGCAACCCATGTAGCATAATATCATTGATTTCTTATCAAACTCACGTTGGAACAGAATAATCACACATAGTCTTATAAGAACAGGTGCTACGTCTTATAAGAACAGGTGCTACCTATTCTAGCGCGCCCTGCTTACTGCAAACTGAGTTAAATGAGTAGGATGAGGTGTGTCCACCTAAAATGAACCAAATGTGAACAAGTCCCCGAAAGATAAGATGAGAGATTGTGACCCAAAGATGATCAGAACAAGAGTTTGAGGGCAATTTAGGAGAAATAGGGGCCAAATGATGACATTAATGGAGAGGAAAAGATTTTATTTTCCTAATACGTGGGAGGTATTTCTTGGCTTAGCAAACTCACAACTCAAGTTGATTAGGAATAGAATCTCCAACTAATGGAGAGCAAACCCACAACCTAAGTTAGTTAATTGGGAATAGAATATGTAACTAATGGAGAGTAAACCTACAACCCAAACCAACTTTGCTATCCATGCAGACTTGAGATATTTTCTTTTTAAAGTGAGAATTGCTTTCCACATAGAAATGTGGTGGAAACAGATGGAAATAAAATAAAATAGATAAGTATATAAGCAAAGTTTATAGTAATATATAATTTATTTTACATATTCTAAAAATTAAATTAGATGAATTATGTCAAGGACATTTGGTTTAATGAAAAATATTCATGTTGTAAACATCTAGATAGCGTTGAATTCAAATCTTTTACAATACAAAAAAAAAAAGATGAATTAAAAGAAAGCTACAAGTTCACCAAATAAATATTCTTCAATAATTTAAAAAGCACAAAAACAGAGACACCAACTTATAATTCAGTAGATATGGAAGAGAATTGTCTAGTTTAATCCACAACTATTTCTCATTGAATCTTTAGAGTTAATAATGGGCTCTCATATTAAAAACATCATCTTTTTTCTTCTTCTATATTATATCTATTAGGTGAAATAGCAAAAGTTAGAGCGAGGAATTTACCCTATCAAGAATTTGCCAAATTATTGGGCTTCATGCACACATGGCCAATGCCATTAGTACCATTGCATTTTGAAGAAGCTCCTTTGAAATTGTAAGAACAAAATTTGCATACCTTACAACTTTCTTGTTACACTTTTGTCTCCATTTTAGTTCCTAGCTTGTGTGTGAGTGTCTCATACTTGTTTTACCCCTTTCAACTAAGTACTCACCTTTAGTCATCAAAATCCATGTTCCTATGTTGCTCCAAAGTCTTTTTTAGAGTTTTTATGTGTTCATTTTCATTTAGTTTTTATCCATATCCCATGGTTTAACCCCATTTTAAATTTTCCTTTGATTTACTCTTGTTCCCCTTCTTACCCCCTTGACAAAACATCAAATGATTTTCCTTGCCCCATCTTATGTGAAAGCACCAACTTTATCCATCTTAATCTTGCCTTAATGAATGTAAAATTGTTGGAACCACCCATTACTACATGACACCTTTCAAGTTTGAGGTCCCCTTAGAAATCAAGCTAAAATTTCATTCACCGATAATGACCGCACCTTGCCATGAAATAGGGTAGCCTTAACATTTCAACGTCCAGCTGCAATCTTTTAATTCAAGATAATTAATTGCTATTTATTCCCATCTACTAGGTTTCCATCTTTGAATTCCTTAAGAAAACTCTTTAAAATAGCTCAACTTTGTCTCAATTTTATATAGAAAAGAGAAATTTTGAGTTTCTTGTGTGGTTTTGGTCACTTCTGTTTACAAATGACACCCCAATATTGATTCAAAATTTGTGGAAGTTGAATAGGAAGTTGAATAGTTTTTTTGCAAGTCTTCAGTAATGTTGGTGTCACTAAACCATGTCACAACATGATATTTGACAATAAGTGGTTGACTCTTAAGGATTTCAATGAGATGGAACATTTTCATTTATGATTTTTATTTGAAGTGAATTTCTATTTTAATTTGTTGATAGGATCCTCTTCATACCTCTCTACCCTGGTCTTCCAAGCTACCACCATCCATTACCATCACCCTCTTTTACCTATTTTTTCATCTTCACATCTCTATATTATCATTGTTGAAGTTTTTGTCTTAATGTATTGTCATTCCTACTTGGTTTTTCCTAAATATTCCATAAACCAAACTTCATACCTCTGTTTTTAGATTCTATCTCACCATATTTCATCATCCTTAAGCCATTAGAAGCAATTTTAAGCATTCATGTATGCTTTCAATCAACTCTTTGTGAATATAAGGCATTGGCCTAAATTTTTAGGAGTTGTGAGCCACTACCATGTCAAGCACAAATTATGTACTTTAGAGTTATGCTTTCTCATTTATATTTTCATCTTATTTGAATCCCCAAAACCATTTTGGGTTGAACCAACACATTATTTCCAAAAACAATTTCTCATTCCACTTTTCTAATGCATTGTTTACACCATCCTATAGGTTTTAAAAGTTATGCCTTGATTTAAGGTGATTTCTCTACATATATTAGTTTTATGACCTATTATTTATTAGTCTATAAATGTAGAAGAAAGCTTGAAATCCTAGAAGAGGAATAACTTGTAACATATAAACTATTTACCAACAATAATAACATTAAATAACTTAATAAAGAACTAATTATGGGAAATACAAATTTTGTTTTATTTCTAATCAACATAAATAACTACTTTTTCACATGAACATGAACAACTGGAAGTTTGCTAACAAACTCAAGAAAGATATAATATCTCTTGAATAACTAACTTCACATGAAAAAAGAGTTTAACTAACAATTTTTCATTTAATTAATGTTGGAATAAAAGAAATCATTAACTAATTTAACTAATCAGTTTATAAACCATAGAACCTGATAAGCTTGATGATTTGTTCTTGATTATATTTTCTACAAAAGCTTCTAATCTCTTCCAATGAGGGAAGAGCGTCATCAGAGGTTTTACCTCCCAACCATTGATCCTATATTCTCTACCTTTAACAATCTCCCACACAACATCCTTACAAAAGTTGTCTAGCCTTACACAAGAGGTGGAGGGGAAAGATCCAGTCTTTCATACCATTCAAGACTTCGTGTAGAAGCCACAACTATTGTAGCCAATAACACCTATAGACATCTTTGCCTATGAGGATGACCTTCCTAGCTAGACATTGCTCTGTTGGTTATAGTGATTGATAGTTACTAGCAGTTTGCATAGTACAACCTTGGCCAAGGTTTTATAGGTGCAAGCGTTATACTTTGCATTGTCATTGCCTCCACCAAACTCATATAAGAGTTTTTTGAATCCTCTCAATAGGTATCCACAACCCTAAAGACTTGCAGTCCTAATGGAAATTAATTGTCTTAGAAATCAAATTCAAATGTTAATATTGCTAATCCAATACGATAACCTTACTCAATCCATTCCCAATACTTGGATTAATAATAAGATTCAATAACTTATTGGACCCTACTAGAACATGCATTCCTTAGGAAACACACTTCCATAGGTTATCAACTAGGAAAATTCACCCTTCCCAAGGTTTCATAACATTTATCCCTATTAGGACGCATCGAGGGTTGCAAAACATAACAAGGCTTGGAAAAGATTAAACCCTCCACTATCTGACTAGGTTCTTATTATCATATTTATTAATTCTTAGAACTACATATCTTTTTTTCATGTAGTATCATGGTTATATTCCATTTAAGATTCAAATAGATAGAATCCTAATAAATCCTTATGCATGCCTATGTGGCTATTGATACCATACTACATTCTCCATTCTGGTTTTTGAAGGTTTATCAATTAATGCAATAATAATTTAACATGGTATGGGTTCCCCATAGATATTAAAAAGAGACACAATTCCAAGATTCATCTCATTATTCATGCAAGTGAAGGCTTCCATTCATGGTTCACAAAAGTATTTGATTGTTCTAGTGATAGAAAATTTAATTTAATCTTAAAATTATGGCAGTATTTTAGAATCATTATACGGAAATTATATCATTTTGTCTTGTGGATAGAGGTTGTTCTATTGCATAACCTTAAAGATCATTTTAGAGGATTGATATTGGTGAAATGTGGAACATTCTAGGTGTGCTTTAAAACTAGATGTGGATACACAGTAATACATTTCTTATTGAATGCATTACACACACACACACACACACACACACAAATTTGTGCATTCAATGAGAAATGTACTACTGTGTATCCACATCTAGTTTTAAAGCATGCTTAGAATGTTCCACATTTCACCACTATCAATCCTCTGGGGACTGGTGTACAGGTGACGATATTCCTCTAGATGCAGAGATGTCAAGCATTGAGTTCCCCATGGTATCTTCACCTTTTGTTCATGGTGGATATTATATTCATGTTTTGTTATTTATGTTGGTACAGTATTTTCTCTATGTTTCTTGTTATTGAGAGCTCAAGTGACCTTTGTCTCGATATGTATTGATCTAGTACTCCCTAGTGTGGAGAAGACCTGTATTTTAGTTGTATGTTGGTGTTGACAAGCCTTCCCGCTGGTAGAACCTGGATTGACCTCCAAACTTAACCTCTAGATTAAATTGGTAGTTTTGTAAAGCATTATGTCACATATACCCCATTTTGTGTCACATTTTCCTCATATAACATCACATTTTCCTCATTCTGCATCCCATCTACCTTATTATGCATCACATTTGCCTCATAAAGTGTCACGTCTTCTTAGTTTGTGATTCTAGCAATCAAACTGCTAGAGTGTCACATTTTCCTCATGTTTTGTCGTATTTACTTTGTCGCATCCAAAATAGTGAGTATTTTCTGAGGGTTGTTCAAAAACTTTTTTGTAGATTTGGATACCCTTATTCCCTAGGATGTCTTCCACATCTTCACAATTCGATTTCAGCCTCAAGGCAGTACATAAAATGTAACTAGTTGCATATTCTTCCCTTTTTATACTTTAAGTTACATTTTATGTAATACTTTTAGGATGTTTGAGAGTGGTTTTAACTTCATAGGAGTTGAAATAAAGATTCTAGATTTTGAGACTTTTTATGAAATTTCAGACTCAGTCAAATTTTAGGAATCAACATGTTTTCTTCAACGTGATTCTCAGGTGATAATTTGATTGCATTATTGAGTCTTTCATATGTGCATGATCATTTAAGGATCGTTGCTTGTCTTATTGTTCATGATTATGGTTAATTGGTAATTAACATGTATGTTTATCCATGGTAGGAACATTTACTTTGGGCTTAAAATGAATGTCAATGAGATAGATTTTGAGAATGGATTAGTCTCCTCTATTAGAGTAATAAGTTATTTCACTTATTAATTAAATCATTTTGATTTAATTATTAAGTCACTTATTATCTCTAGTTTACTTAAGCTAAACTTCAAGCATATAATAATTAATTATTTTATTAATTATTATCATGCAACCTAGGTTTCTCCCTTTTAGGGCTTTGATCATCTTTATAAGGTTTGATCTCTTTGTTGTTATATTTAGTGAATTATCTGAGGATGTTATTGTATTGAGGGTTTTCTCTCCATTGTTTGCATAATATGTTTCCTCTTTCGTGGATCTGTTATTTCTGGCCTCCATAGCTTTTGCTTCTCTATTTCTGTCAGAAGTTTGTGCAGGTGATTCTTGGGAGCTGTAGGGTTGAGTTTTCATCAACTCCAATATGGTATCAAAGCTCTAGATCTTCGTGCGCATGTTCTCTCCATGAGATATTTGACCTTGTTCTTCAGATCTGCATTTTCAAGAGGTTTTTTATTTCAAATTTTTTGCGGATTTGGGGGGAGTTTATTTTTGGAGCACTTTGGGCTCAAATGAACCTCACAGTTGCGCTCAAAAGGCCCCAAAACCCTTATTTTCATATAAGGAATGCCCAATTTGGACACAATTGCATTCTGAGGCAAAAACATTTTTGTTGTACGACCCTTTTTTGGGCACATTTTTCGAGGCGGTGGAAAAAAAATTCCACATTTTTTCTTGGTACCTCTACCAATTTTGGCCAAAATTTTGGCAGTCACACCATATTTAGTGGCATCGCCAGCTTTAGTGGAGCTCCGCGAGATTTAGCCAAGATTCATTGGGGTTCTTCATGTATTGGAGCCCTCTTTGGTTTTTTGCTCGTATCTTGAGCAGACGGAGGCGTTTTTAGCCAAACAAGATATCATCAAAAAGATGGTTCCAAGACTAATCTAATTTTGCAGGTTTGGTTTTATAATTTTTTCCATCTTGAAGGGTTTTTTTCCAGTCAAATTCAAGGTTCCATTTTGCACTCCGGGAGCCATATCTTGCTCATATGGGCTCTATTTTCCAACTTCTGCACATCATTAGGAAGGTGGTTCTGTCCTCTTTCTTTTGGTATGAGTCTCATTTCCAAAATCTACTCCAAATATATTTTATTCAATTTTTTTTTTCTTTTTTGCAATCTGGTGGATATCTTGGATGTTTCAGGTCCTGGGATTGTTTTCCTTGCATGAGATGACTCAATTTTAGTTGTTACTTATGTTCCTACAACTTTTAGTCATTCCTGAGCATTGTAGACATCTATTTTCATAGCATTTCTTTTTTGCAAACACACTGAGACAAAGTGACATCTGTTGCATACTTGGGATCTTGCACATTTAGTGCTTGTTTGTACTAGCACTACATTATAAAGTTTCATCGAGGGGGGTTTGATCTACCTTTTTCAAGTGAGTGTTCCTTCCATGACATTAGCCTCATGATGTGTGTCAAGAGGTTGATCATCCATGATACCATCCTTTATATGTGTTTGTACTTTCTTCAACATGTAGTTGTTCTTAGCAGTCTGGTTCAGTGTACCTGTCATGCCTCTCCCTACTCAGCTTTATGGGGGGTATCTCCTATTGGTTCGAATGCTTCCTTGGTTCAATATTATGAGATATGTATTCAGTATTTGTTCCTATGTACTAGGCGGATGCAGTAGCTGGGTACCTATGCATTTCGGTGAGATGGATCATTTACCATATGGATACTCTTTCATTCCTTTTTTGGAGGCATTCTTCCATCTTTTGATCAGCTCTTCAGACTTTGGTGTTTTTTTCCATCTTTATCTTTGAGTTTTGATGTTTTCCTTTGTTTTCAATCCTGATTCGAGTAGTGTTATTTGAGGGCACTCATGCAGATTATAGTCTTCTCTACCTGATCATGTTCTATTAGAGTAGAGGTTACAACAGTTATTCTTTGACATTGTTTGCAGCTTCATGCTTTAGTGGTGTTCTTCATGTTCATCCTTTGTTCCTATTTTTTGGGACATTCTCTAGTTTGGAGGCTTATTTAGTCCTTCACTAGTCTTCATCTCTTTTCAGAGAGGGGTTTTTCCCACTGGGTTTTCTCCCTTTCTCCTTTTTACATAGATTTTTTGTACTTGGGTCCTTGATCAGGCCATGTTTTCGGGACCCATTTCCTAATTTCAGTAGTTGTTTCTAGGTTTTAGCTACTCCCTAAGTTTATCTTAAGGGGGTGTTAGAGTAATAAGTTATTTCAATTATTAATTAAATCATTTTAATTTAATTATTAAGTCACTTATTATCTCTAGTTTACTTAAGCTAAAATTTAAGCATATACTAATTAATTATTTTATTTAGAACAGATACCTCATCATTGTTTTTGAATGAGAAGAAAATCCAAAAACATCAAAGCTCTGGTAGAGCTATTTATAGCTTTTTACTATATCCACTGACAAATTTATTGCAGTTGTTATTGTCATGCAACCTAGGTTTATCCCTTTTAGGGTTTTGATCACCTTTATAAGGTTTGATCTCTTTGTAATTATACTTACTCAGTGAATTATCTTAGGTTGTGTATCATCTTAAAATTGAAGCACTTCCATGTTAAGAATGTTTAGCCCTCCTTAGGGGATGTTTTTGACCACCACCACATTGTCCTCTCATTTTTGCATCCCCTCCTACTTATCTGCTTGTTTAAGACCCTGATTGGGCATCTCCGGGCACCTTCCATCCCATCTGGCATGTTTTCCAGGGGTCCTAACCCCCTGGGTCAAGATCGACCTCGACCTTGACTTGGGTCCCCCTTTCAAATTTGGAGGTCTGACAGTTGCTGGAGGTCATCAAAAATTCATTTCCCACTTCTGGGTCGGTTGTTTTGGGTTCTGAAGCAGAAAATCTTAAATTATATTTAGTATAGGTCCTCTTCTAGGGGCATGGGTCTAATTTGAATTTAATTCCCCTATGTTAGCCACTCTATAAGATTGTGCCCTATTTTCATATAAAAGGGAGCTTTCTCCTCTCATTTTCTCTAACCATCAACCAAGTAAGAAGAGGTGATCAAGCAAAAATTTCAAGCATCCATTGTTCTACATGCTCTCAAGCTTTCAAAGTGTTCAAGTCTTCCTCTCAAGCATTCAAGTTCTCCATTGAAGATCAAGGATTCAAGCTTTCAAGCCTTTGAAGGGATTTGGTTCAAACATTCAAATCCTAGATCTAGCCATCATGGTGGTGTGATCTTTCTTCAAGATCCTTTATGCATCCTCAAGACTCATTCATTCTTCCTTCAAGGTGGATTCCAATAATACAATCATGGAGGTTTATGGTTTCTAATTGAGTCAAAATCTTTCATATTTACATTCTTTCTTACATTCGAAATACAATTGCACATCTATTGAATATCATAGCTTCATTGTTAGATTTACTTCTACTACTTGCTAGCATTCTTTATTTCAATTATTGATTTCAAGGTTATTTCCTAAATCGGGGTTTGACTAAGGCAAACTCCCCCAACAAACAAATCTCTTTTTCTTGCAGATACAGGTTTGGGACTGTGGATTTGAACTCAGATCTGGATACCCTTTTCAACGAACTACCAGGATCTGAAAATAGATTTTCTGTCGAGGCAGCATAGGTCAGGGTCAAGATTATTGGGTCAGGGGTGACATTTGTGGGTCAAGGTCGACCTTTTTCACAAGACAGTGTCAAATCGGAAAAAGATTTATGGGCTTTGTTTGTCTCTACATTTCTGTTCCGGATCATACTTCAAATTTTCTAGAAACAAAGTACAGACCTCAGAAAATAGCATTCTTCAGATCTGTAATTCTTTAAGGTTGGTACTTCCTCTCATCCTTTTCAATTACTGCAGTATATCATATCTCCTTAATCATAAAATAGAATTTAAGATCTTCTTCTTTGCTCTCATTTCCAAATGGTTGATTCATTTGTGCATTAATCCTTCTTTTGGGTTAATCAACTTGGATCTTTCATTTGTGCATTTGGGGATAAAAGAGGAACATCTTATCTTCCTTCCCCCTATATGCTTAATCACATTACAATATAAAAATTAAAATTAAATTTAGAGGTTAAGGAAATACAACACATCTCAAACCTGATCAACAATATAAAAAATACAATTTTCTTCCTCTACATTTTGGTGAACCCGCGATAGACAACTCTTTCTTTCTGGTGTTAAATTTGCATGCATTTAAAAGTAGGTTTTCTTTTATGCTCTTACATTTATATTCTAAAAATACATAAAAAAATATAAAATTTCTCTAAAAACACAAAAACATTTACATGCTTGTAATTTTATTATGTGTTCAACATGTATGACTCTTGTTTTGAATACTTTGATGAAAATTTAATTATACAACAGAATAGATCCCTTAATGAGGTACATGGAAGTGAGGATGAAAATGGTTCGAATGAGATCTCCATCGATCCTATTCCTATTTCATCCTCCTCTACAATCTCTTCAATTGACCTTTACCATAGTGTGTGTG
>MU228403.1:3360606-3373353 GCA_018584345.1 Thuja plicata | reverse complement strand
CCTATTTGGGATGAACCTTTGGATTTGGATGTTGATTACTCTCTTCCTCATGAAGCCATTATGGGTGATTCTACTTTTTGGGATGAACCCTTGGATAAAGACATTGATTTATCTCCTCCTTGTGAAGTTGCTTTGATACAAGAGGGTGAGATATTAATGGATGACATATTCATATATGATGGTGACTCTTTTTCTAAAACACACTCCCCTTATGTAGGCTTTTTAGAGAAAGAAGATAACATTATTAACACATTAACTCTAATTGGGATTCCTTCTAGTGATGAGGCATTAGAGGAAAATGATATGAATTCCCTTAATGCTCTCCATCTTAGTGATGATCATATGGCGAATCAAGTGCCTACCTCATCTTCTCCTAGGATGTATTATGTTTTTCCTTCTTGTGAATCTATCAAACATACTAATGAAGACATAGTGACTACTGAAGTTCAATTGAGTTCTTTTCATAGGGCTTCTTGTTATGGTCTTGGTTATCATTTACTAGGATTCCATAGTCAAGGATGTGTTAAGCATAATCAGGGAATTCAAATTCCCTTATAGAATATGGGGCATGAGAATTCTTATGGATTGGGATTTAATCCTCAAAAACAACATAGCAATGTTACCAACATCTCAAATAACATTTCAAAACATGATGACCCTATGAAGGAATTTGACCAAGAGGTTGTTTTGACTAAACCCCTTCATGCTAAGATAATTACTAGACCTAAGAACAAAAAGAAATGTACTCTATACTTGAAGATTCTTCCTTTTTGTTTCTATCATAGATTTCATGATCACTCTAATGAATATCAAGCTTTACATTATAAGATTAGGTAGCTCATTGATAGTAAAATTATTTGTATATCATGTGGCAATGAGTTGTATTTCAATTCTATTTTCTCTAAATAACATTTATGTTCCTATTATGGAACTCCATATTATGTAAACAATGTTAGCCTGATCTTTGGGGGCTCGTTGTATTGCATAGTATTGTGAGCAATATAATAGGTCCCCTTTCATCCTTGTTCCCACACTTGAGGGGCAAAGATGTCATCCCCTTCTTTTCTATCTTCTCAGGATCCACTTTTCCCTTGCTTAAGCAATATCTATCTATTATGTGATATCCAACATACATGAAAATTTTTGTTTTCATTAAGGATCTATGTCTTTGATTATAACCTATTTCGTTGTTTGACATTGGGTTTCCATGGTTGATAAATCTCTCACCTTGGAAACTGAATAATGTGCTATCCCTCACAAGGGTTACTTTTTCACTTATCACATGATATCTCTTTGCTACAATATCTCTTGATATAATTTGATATATCCCTTGCTTTCACCCCTGGGGGGCAAGGTATTTTCCTTCTTCCTCTATCTAAGGATCTACTTTCCTTAGCTTAGTGGCATTTTTTTATCATATAACATTATTTCCTTATAAAGATGTATGTTTTTAACTATGGATACCCTCTTGTATAAGAAGTGATTGTCCTAGGTCATCACCTCTTCTTTATTTTGAAAATTATGTTCTTTATAGACTCTTTCTCTTGCTTTGGGTTAGAGTTTGACTCCTTCATTCTGAGATTCCTCTTCCTCTTGATTACAAGCGGCTGGATGATTGAATCTTTGGTCCCTCTTTTCTTTAGAAGATGAAATTTTATCCTAAGCACTCCTCTATGGTGAGGGTCTTGATGATAAGATCTCTTCTTTTGTGAGGATCCTTTTTTCCATAAGTAACATATCCATTTCACGATTATCTATGCTCTTAGAGGTAAGGGTCAATACTCTTTGCTAAGGATATAATGTATATCGTTGTTAAGTTGGATATCTCCTTACTTTGTGAAGTAGGTATCCTCTTTCTCTTCCTTATCCTGCCTAGTAGGTAGTCATGATAAGGAGGGAGGCATATATAGGGTCTCCCTTGTACTATAGTTTACATTAATTTACATTTGCAGCATGTTAAATCCTTGGAAGGTAACACAAATAAGTTGCTAAATCCTTAAGGGACACACATTTTTACTTTTATTTTCGCTAAATCCTTGGAAGGTAATGTACATAAGTTGCTAAATCCTGAAGAGATACACACCCTTTTTAATTTTTCAATATGCTAAATCCTTGGAAGGTAACGCACATAAGTTGCTAAATCCTAAAAAGACACGCATTTTATATTCATAGTGATATAAGAATGTGGATCTATGGATATTTTCAAAAGCTGTCAGAAGACGCATTACAATTACAAAACACAGTTTATGGGTGAACCTATTGGGCTCTCCCTCCTTGGTGATTCATGGTAAGGTGGGCGTCTTACTAGGTGAGGTAATCACTTTCTCTTTTCTCTCTTTTGCTTTCATGGTAGTAGGATTAGATCATGAAGCTATGTTATCTATAGTGTTGCTTTTGTCTTACTTATGTAATCATGTATGTTTTCTATGATTGATTTCTCTTTACTTCCATATCTTTATGCATGTATTTTGAGTTAGAATCCTTTGTTTGGGGGCTCATGTCCTTGATTTAGTGATGTTCTACCTCTTTGCGATCCACCAGAGTCTTTCTTCTAACTTTACCGCGAGTATGTTCGATTTCCATACTCCCGCTAAAGTGGGGGCTTAATGTATCATCTTAAAATGGAAGCAATTCCATGTTAAGAATTTTTATCCCTCCTTAGGGGATTTTTTTTACCACCATCACATTGTCCTCTCATTTCTGCATCCCCTCCTACTTATCTTCTTGTTTAGGACCCTGATTGGGCCTCTCCGGGCACCTTCCATCCCATCTGGCATGTTTTCCAGGGGTCTTGACCCCCTAGGTCAAGGTAGACCTCAACCTTGACCTAGGTCAAGGATGACCTCAACCTTGACCTAGGTCAAGGATGACCTCGATCTTGACCTAGGTCAAGGATGACCTCGATCTTGACCTGGGTCCCACTTTCAAATTTGGAGGTCTGACAATTGCTGGAGGTCGTCAAAAATTCATTTCCCACTTCCAGGTCGGCTGTTTTGGGTTCAGAAATGGAAAATATTAAATTATATTTAATATAGGTCCTCTTCTAGGGGCATGGGTCTAATTGGAATTTAATTCCCCTATGTCAGCCTCTCTAGAAGATTGTGCCCTAGTTTCATATAAAAGGGAGCTTTCTCCTCTCATTTTCTCTAACCATCAACCAAGTAAGAAGAGGTGATCAAGAAAAAAGCTCAAGCATCCATTGTTCTAAATGCTCTCAAGCTTTCAAAGTGTTCAAGTCTTCCTTGCAAGCATTCAAGTTCTCCATTGAAGACCAAGGATTCAAGCTTTCAAGCCGTTGACAGGATTTGGTTCAAACATTCAAGATTCGTCATTCAAATCCTAGATCTAGCCATCATGGTGGTGTGATATTCCTTGAAGATCCTTTGTGCATCCTCAAGACTCATTCATTCTTCCTTCAAGGTGGTTTCCAATAATACAATCATGGAGGTTTATGGTTTCTAATTGAGTCAAAAGATTTCATATTTACATACTTTCTTACATTCAAAATACAATTGGATATCTATTGAATATCATAGCTTCATTGTTAGATTTACTTCTACTACTTGCTAGCATTATTTATTTAAATTATTGATTTCAAGGTTAATTCCTAAATCGAGGTTTGACTAAGGAAAACCCCCCCAACAAACAAATCTCTTTTTCTTGCAGATACAGGTTCAAGACTATGGATTTGAACTCAAATCTGGATACCCTTTTCAACAAACTATCTGGATCTGAAAACAAATGTTCTGTTGAGGTGGCACAGGTCAGGGTCAAGATTATTGGGTCAGGGGTGACATTTGTGGGTCAAGGTCGACCTTTTTCACAAGATGGTGTCAGATCAAAAAAATATTTTTGGGTTTTGTTTGTCTCTGCGTTTCTGTTCTAGATCATACTTTAGATTTTCTAGAAATAAAGTACAGACCTCAAAAAACACCATTCTTCATATCTGTAATTCTTTAAGGTTGGTACTTCCTCTCATCCTTTTCAATTACTGCAATATATCATATCTCCTTAATCATAAAATAGAATTTAAGATCTTCTTCTTTTCTCTCATTTCCAAATGGTTGATTCATTTGTGCATTAATCCTTCTTTTGGGTTAATCAACTTGGATATTTCATTTGTGCATTTGGGGATAAAAGAGGAACATCTTATCTTCCTTCCCCCTATATGCTTAATCACATTACAATATACAAATTACAATTAAATGTAAAGGTTAAGGAAATACAACACATCTCAAACCTATTCAAAAAATAAAAATCATTTTTCTTCCTTTACAGGTTGCTATTGTATTGAGGGTTTTCTCTCTATTGTTTGCACAATATGTTTCTTTGTAGATCCAATCCTGCTCCACTCGATAACGAGGGTTAGTAGCACCGATTCACAATTAGGGAAAGCAATCAAAAATACTAAGAATGAATCTAAGGATAATAAAATAACAAGAAATCAAAGAGGAAAACAAACGAATGGAAATCACAATACTCAAAGCTTCTATTGCTTCTCTCTACTCCTTTTGAGATGTTGGATGAATGGTGCTCATTATTGGTATCGACAATGTCTCTGACTTGGGAGTGTTGAGAAAATTATATTGATATGATCACAATAATGTTTGATGGTTCGCAAGAATCATGCAGAGTAAGTGTGCACAAAGCTTGAAATCCTAGATCCTTCAAATGGTTGTGAAGGGTTGATTATATAGAATATGGAAAATGATTTGGATGGTTGAGATTGATCTCAGAGTTTGGAGAATGAATGGTTGAGATCAAAAGGAATTGGAGAAATAATCTGTAAACTCCACCTCTTCAACTAGGAGAGAAGAGGTGATGTTTTAGTTAACTGAGGAGCAACTAGTAAACTCCACCTCTTCAAATTGGAGAGAAGAGGGGATGTTTAGATAACTGAAAAGCAACCAGTAAACTTCACCTCTTCAACTTGGAGAGAAGAGGGGATGTTTAGTTAACTGAAAATCAACGAGTAAACTCTACCTCTTCAACTTGGAGAGAAGAGGGGATGTTTAGTTAACTAAAAAGTTGATCATGAGTTGCATTTTTTTTACAAGAGAAAATATTTATTTGAATATTTAATTGGTTTTTGAAATTATATATTCAAACATGAGATAATTAAATTCTTTTTGATTTAGAATAAAAATATTCAGTGAAATTAAATTAATTTAATTAGAAGAATTAATTAATAAGTTTAAATATTTTAAATTTAAACTTTAGGAAATTGAATTTAATTAATTAATAAAGATTAATTAATTAAATAAGCTTAATTATTTAATTAATTTTTGGGAAATGATTAAATGATTTGGGGAATAGATTTAGAAGAAATTAATGATTAATTAATGATTAAAAAACCATTAATTAATAGATGACAATTAGTGTTTTAATGTAAGGTCGCAAGTATGTCCATTTTAGGGTGTCTACATTTGCCCCTCTTTGATGCATTGTGGCTTGTCACATTATGTCAAAGAAACTTCTATTTTGATTGTGCCCCAACTTGCCCCGACGATAGAAGGTGGATTTATGCCCCCTCAACAAATTTGAGCAAAAAGTCATGACAAGAGCATCAATTTGTTGATAATATTGAATCACTATATGATGATGATGAATGCATTCCTATGTTATTTATAATGTTATTGATGATGGATGCATTGCTTATATGATCTAATATGCATATGTTTTGAATTTTCTTCTTATGCAATAAATGAATGCAAACCTAAAATGTACCATGTGTCTGAGTAAATGCATGTGTTAGTTAGAAGAAAGTGACAGATTGGTTGTGATAGGAAGGAACCGAATGAAATACAAAGAGATGAAACCAAGTCATTTCCATATGTTCCAATTCATTCATCATTGCACCTTATTATGAAAAGGAAGAGACTCAAATGCACCCAGATATTAACCATCTGGATACCGCTATGATCTTTGATAACCAAAAGTAAATAACTGAAAAGAAAGAGAACCAAATGCACCCAGATATTGACCATCTGGATAATGCTATGATCTCATATGAAAAGGAGAACCAAATGCACTTAGATACTGACTATCTTGATACCACTATGATTTCCAATAAGAAAAAGTAAGTTACGAAAGAGAAAACCAAATGCGCCTAGATATTGACCATCTGGATACCGCTATGATTTATTGATAATAATAAGCATAGAACATATAAGGATTTGTTCAATCCTTTTCTAGGGGTTAGATCAGATTATGGAATTGTGTGGCTGCCAGATGCGTGACACCTCCTACCATATTTATCATGAATCACCATTGCCCTAGAATTGAATTTAAAAATTCCACAAACAACAATCAAAGAAAATAAGATCACGATCCATCATAGCTACTCTCATCACTCAGTGGTATCCTTGAGTAGCGTAAGAACATAATCACAAAAGATAAACTGATAACAAATTGACACGACTGACCTAGTCAACAGTTTATTATTCCTTGATTTGCTTGATTTTGATGCTTGATTGTTTCTAGTTTCAGGAATGGATGACTCATATAAGACCAAATTGTCTAGTTTTGAGTATATCCATCACTGTGTAAGACAATTGATAGTTTGATTGATGATTGATTGAATCATTGATTGTTGACAGAGTGGATTGTTGATAAAGCTGAGTCATATGAGTCCATTGCTGATTTGCAAAGCTCAGAGTTTTGGCATTTGATTGATTGTTTGATCATCATTCTCTTGTTAATAACAAAGATGATTTATTACTGAGATTTTGCAATATTTGATTTTTTTCAGGATGATTGATTTTTTAGGACATTTTGCTCTTTTTAGGATTTTCGATGACTTTTTAAGATTTTTAGGGACTTTTAGAATTGCCCCTAGTCTGGTGAATCAGTACAAACCATGGATAAGTATTATTCTCAAAGGGGATTGTGCTTCTGAAAATAAGCTTGGGTACTCAATCTTGCATGCAAGGAGCACAAACTTTAATATTTTGAAGTTCATTGATGACGAAGAGAGATTTGATGACTTGGTGCCTGTTTACCAGGTTTTCACCAAGGTACCTGCCCAATAGTGCATGTTCTCTAGGTTTTCACTAAGAGAGTGATTGTGTTTCTCTTTACATTTTTATTTTTTTTATTTATTTTTGTTTTCTCCAAGGTACCTGTTTGTCAGGTTTTCACCAAGGTAACCTTTTATATTTTTTGATTTTTTTTTTTGATTTTAGATATGTTCCCTTGACCTTGCAATCTCAGGCGTAGAACCTTTTGGGGTGCTTGTTGTTGATATGATGAGGGAATAGATCTCCTTCTTGATTTTTCAATTGATATTCCCTACTGTTGCATGATGTTATGATTACATAGGGTCCTAGCCAATTACGCTCAAACTTTCCTACTTTAACCCTTTTTTCTTGGTTCTTTTAATTCTCCATAAGGATGAGATTCCCTACCTATTAGGAATAAGAGTCCACCAACATAACTGAGAGGGGGGTGGATCAGTTGTGAGACAAATTATTAAAAATTAAACTTTATAAACCAAAAATTTAATCCAAATGATAACACAGTAAATACAAACACCATAACACAATCCTTTGTTGTCAAGGAAACCTGTTAAAGGTAAAACCTCGGTGGGAGTTAGCACCCACAAATAATGTACTGAGAGTATAGTATCCCTGTTAAAAGATTTAGCCCTGCTAGGAGCTTATTGATGCATTACAATACATAGTTCTCGTTAGAGGACAAACCCTATTAGGACTCAAGAGTAACAGTAGGCTCACTGCCCAGGCACACTGCCTAAAGAAGATTAAATCCACCCTTAGGACTCACTGTTAGAAATACAAATGTATAGAGATATACAATCCAATGAACTGTCTAACAACAACTTTCTTTTCTTGATCAATTCCAATGAAGTAATATAACCACAACCTCTGCTTTACATCTAGCAGACACAAGCGCACAACTTCCACAATTTCATTTCCACTTTACATACACACTAATTTTTAATAAGAGAAGATCTCTCCTATATACCCTATTACAATAATTAATTAGGTCAGCCAATTAGGATTTCCCAATATTTAAATGATTACATAACCCCTTGCTAAGATACACACGGTATCTATAATAAGTAAACATCAATTATAATTCATTAAATATAATGCAAGATCTGTAATCCACACTCACAAAACACAATACACGCTTCATCTATAAGTTCAGCCTCAAATAGGTCTCCTCCATATCACATGCCAAAACTGACATCACCAAGAGTCCTACGACTCGCTAAATATAGAAAACATTCCTCAGCTTTTCTTCTACCATCCCACAAGCTTGTATAATTAGAATCCATGTCGCATGAAAGTTATCCTTAAAACATAGACACTAACGATGTCACACTTCTCTATCACGGACCAATATCCAGTCTTCACTAAAACATCTGTAAATTATTCAATATGCCATCTTAACACATGCGATCTTAGACATAATATCATAACACATTCTTGTACACATCCCTATCTTTGCACGATTTGAATCATCCATACAGTACCCATACACTTCTACAAGTCATCCAAGTAACAGTAATAACTAGTCTATTTAGCCACATTAGAAACATATGTTGACATCAATGACAAAACATGAATGCCAACAAAAAAAATGGAGCCAATTCCAACAATCTCCCCCTTTGGCATTGATGTCAACATATGTGAAAATCCATCAATCCTAAATTACTCAGCACAATATTCTCAATATCCTCAACACAACTTTCCAACACAATCTTCTCAATATCTTCAACACAAGTTTCCCTAAACAGTAGGGATTTTCATCATTGAATCTCTCCCCTTTGACATTAATGGCAATAGATACCATTAACCAATCTCTGATCATCATAACTCTGCAAGGTGTAGCTTTTTGAAATCTTCATGCCTGCAATAACCATGTGCAAAATCACCCAAATGTGTTCTAGTATTCCTGTGATCACTCCCCCTTAGGAGTGGATCCAAGAATCAAGTCCAGAAAATGATATAGCTCTGATAGATTATTGGACTGATGCATTCATGCATCAATTAATTACCACAAGGAGGGGATCTCACCCCAAGCATGTTTCTAAGATACTCAATAGCATATTTTGGAAAAGGTTTAGTAAATATGTTAGCAATTTGTTCCTTTGTACTTACGTACTCCAATATGATCTTATTTTTTTCTGTCATGTCCCTCAAGTAATGATACTTTATTAATATATTCTTAGTCTTAGAATGCATTACTGGATTCCTTGACATGTTAATTGTGCTAGTGTTATCACAATGGATAACCACTAGCTCTTTAAAAATTATTCCAACGTCCTTCATCATCTGCTTCATCCAAACAATCTGAGTGTAGTTAATAGAAGCAGCAACATACTCAGACTCAAAAGTAGACTGAGCTATACAATTCTACTTCTTACTTAACCATGAAATAAGCCTTTTTCCAAGGAAAAATGCTCCTCCACTTGTACTCTTTTTGTCATCAACACTACTTGCCCAATCAGCATCAGTATACGAATGTAAGATAAAATCATCAATTTTTTCATACCATAACCCATACTCTATTGTTCCTTTCAAGTATCTAAAAATTCTTTTCATGGTAGCAAGGCATATCTCTTTAGGATCTGCTTGATATGTTGCTACAATTCCAACTACATTTCCACTATCTGGTCTGGTGTGACTTAGATATTGTAGACCTCCAATCATTGATCTGTATTTTGACTGAAATAAAATTCTGAATCTCATTAGTATTAGTAAGGTTATAACCAGTCACCATGGGTGTCCTGACTGGTTTACAATCTTCCATTCCAAATTTCTTCAACATTTCTTTAAGATACTTAGTCTGAGAAATAAAAATTCCATCTTTATTCCGATTTATTTGTAAGACAAGGAAAATTTTCATTTCACCTATCATAGACATCTCAAATTAATTTTCCATTTCTTTAGAGAACTTCTTACTCATTTCATCATTGCCTCCAAAGATAATATCATCTACAAAAACTTCTATTATCAAAATTCCCTCTGTACTGATTCTCAAATATAAGTTACTGTCACCATTACCTTTTCTAAAACCAAGACTCAACAAATATTTATCCAATCTCACATACCATGCTCTGGGTGCATGTTTTAGTCCATATAGTTCTTTCTTCAATTTACAAACCATGTCTTCTTTTTCTGTCAGGGGAAATCCACCAGGTTTCTCAATGTATACCTCTTCCTCTAGGTCTCCATTCAGAAACGTAGATTTCACATCCATATGTTATACCTTAAAACCTTTATGTGAAGCATAAACAAGAAATAATGTTATTGCTTCCAACCTAGCAATAGGAGAAAATGTTTCTTCAAAGTCTATGCCTTCTTATTGCGAGTAACCTTTACAAACTAGTCTTGCTTTATTTATTACCATTGTTCCTTCCTCATCAATCTTGTTTCTAAAAACCCATTTAGTTCCTATAACTTTTCTTTTTAGGTCTGGGAACCAATTCCTAAGTGTTGTTCTTATTTATTTGATCCAATTCTTCCTACATATATTTAGTCCAAGACTCATCTCTACATGCTTCATCAGTAGTTTTTTGTTCTCCTTGAGAAATTAACCAAATTTCATTTCTTAATCTAGAATGTGTCATCATGCCTTTATCAACATCTCCAATAATTTGATCTTTAGGATGATTTTTCTTAACATACATTGGTGTCTTTTGTATTTCATTACTATCATTCAAACATACTTCACTTTCATTGTCAAATTCAAGAGTTTCCTCTTGACTTTCAGTAACTTCCTTGTTCTTTGAAATTTGATTACAGTCATATATCCTTTCCTAAATTTGAAAATTTTGATCAATCCTCACATTAGCACTTTCGATCATCTTCCTCAATGTTAGATTGAAAAATTTAGATACCTTTCTCTTAATGTAATAACCAAGGAAGATCCCTTCATCAAATCTAGCATCAAACTTTCCTATTTCATCATCTCTTTTGATATAACATTTACTACCAAATATTCTAAAATATTTTACAGTAGGAGTATGATTAAACCATAATTCATAAGGAGTCTTATTTGTACCTTCTCTGATTTGAATTATGTTCAAGGTATAAATAGTAGTACCAAAAAATTCTCTCCAATGAACATGTGACACATTTTCTTCCAGTAGCATAGTTCTAGCAACATCCAATATTGTTATGTTTCTTCGCTTTGCAATCCCATTATGTTGTGGTATTCTAGGAATAGATGTCTATCTGTATATTCCATGCTCTTCATAATAGTTTTTAAACATATCTAAAGTAAACTCACCACCTCTATCTGATCTCAAAATTTTTATCTTCAATCCAAACTCATTCTCAACATTAGCTTTAAAGATTGTAAACTTGTCAAAGGCCTCAAATTTTTCTCTAAGAAATGCAACCCACGTCATTATAGAAAATGCATCAACAATAATTATGAAATACCTTTCACCATAATAAGATATTTTTCTTGTAGGACCACATAGATCTGTG
This sequence comes from Thuja plicata, assembly GCA_018584345.1. Classification (NCBI taxonomy): domain Eukaryota; kingdom Viridiplantae; phylum Streptophyta; class Pinopsida; order Cupressales; family Cupressaceae; genus Thuja; species Thuja plicata. Next base: position 3,361,891 of record MU228403.1, on the reverse strand, counting down.
TGCACCAGATCCAACTTCCCTTTAGCTAAATAAGATTTTCTTTGAAAACTACTTCGATTTTTTTTTCCCATTACGCACTCTCTACACATGGTGTTAGATGGTTTGACAATCTTTGGTAGATCTCTAACAACATTAGTCATACATGCCTTTACAATATTATCAAAGTTCACATGACATAATCTTTTGTGCCATAACCAACTGTCATCAATCTTTGCAATAAAACATGAAGCCTTATATGTGTTCAATTCAAATACATTACCTTTTGATTTAGTACCAGATGCGATTAAGTATCCTGTCTTACTTATGATAGGAAATTTACCATCAATGAACTTCAGTTGATAACCCTTATCTACAAGCTATCCAACACTTATCAAATTATTCTTAATTCCATCAGCAAGAAGTACATTGTTAGTATTAGTCTTTCCATCCAGAGAAATAGATCCCACTCCAATGATAAGCTTTGGATTATTATCACCAAATCTTACTACACCATCATCATACTTATTCAGTTTAACAAAATTATTTCTATCACCAGTCATGTGATGTGTGATGACATGTAACTGATTAAATGTTTGATAATGTTAAGTTGAAGATAATGCAAGGCATTAAATCAGTTAATGACTTGTATTGTCATTGATGTCAACTTGATATCATCTGTATGATCATGTATAAAATGCTAAAGACTTCAGAGAATCAATGGAACAAAGGTTATGCTTTCAGCAATGCATAAAATTCAAGTATTCACTAAGTGACCTACAAATATTGACGGAGTGCACACCATCGGTAAAGGAAAAGAAGAAAAGTCATAGTGATACCTGACGAGAAGAAGACAATGTTGCCCGATGAAGAAAACCACAGGATGCTTGACAAGCTGAAAATAGAGTTGCCCAACAGATAGAGATCCCAAAGCTAATTGGAGTCACATCGATTGTAAGGCCCACCCCATTTCCACATTTTCCTCGACACTTCGATGTCAAAGGATTAAGGGGTGTTGTAGTATCTGGATGATTGGTAAATCTCTAATAGATTTGTACCTCGGGATAGAACTATCTATTGTACCTTCATATTAGTACCTATTTTAGTGTCACAATGATAGAGGTGATATCTCTAGGTTGTTAATTGTGTAAGTTATCTTGGATGTAGTATGTTACCCTGCATATCATAGATCCAACTAGATTATTAAGGGTCCATTGAGTACTTTTGTCGAAAGGATTAGAATCAAGAAGTCGAGATGAAAATGCCAAATTAGTTGTGTTAAGTCTTAAGTTATCTTGGATTAAATTAA
>MU228403.1:3332800-3360506 GCA_018584345.1 Thuja plicata | reverse complement strand
TATACGTTTAAGTTAGAAGGATACCTTTATAAGTTATATCCGATCCGTCAAAAGTATACAACAAATAAATAAGTTAAAATCAAAATAGTTAAGAGGAAAATCAAATTAAAGTTTTAAATTAAATTCAAGGTCCCTTAATGTTATTTTTTTTATATGGTCAATATATATATGGCCAGTATACTGACTATTATAAAAATAATATTAGGGATGTGCCATAACCTAGAGGGTTTTATCATAACTCAGAACCCTTAGCTTTTCAGTTAATCCAATCTTTTCGAATGACCCTAGAGACGGGGAACAGTGAATCTTTCTCTTTCCTCCACATCATCAGACTCTAATTGAATACCTGGATGATATGTAGACACTGTTAACCTTCAACTTATAAACCTTTATTTTTAAAAGCGTTTAGGGTTAAGGGATGTTGACTCTAGTCATGATTTCCCTTAGACCCTCTTGGTTGTAAAATTAATATATAATTTCTCTTTAAAAAAAAAAGTTGTTGCGTTTTGGGCGTGAAATTTTTGGGCATGACATCGACATAACTGACAGTTGTAACCGATGACTAACTGAAGAGTTGACCGACAGAATAGAGAGTTCAAAAAATGACAAAATATCTAGCTAGCAAGAGATAAAGATAGACTTAACTAGTTGTTTTCCTTGTTTTATTCAACCAGAGTTAAGTAATTGATTTAAAGAAGATTTGTACTATTGGCATAAAGATAACTATGAGATAAATCAGGAGTTATGCTTTAAATCAAATTGGTTGGATTATTTTTCACGCCAAGAATCAAGAATCAAGAAATAGTGAATATCATGTCTCTATAAGAGACAAACATAATTCATTTCTAAAGGTATGGGGAAGGGGAAAGAATAGAAAGAGGATGCAGAAGAGAAACTGATGAAGAAGAACTTAATACAGTCCTGATCAATCAAGCTGAAGTAGAGCTAAGGAATTCTGCAGACACTGACAAATAGTGAACACAACATCACAGAGAAGAAAGTATGGAGCACAAAAGAATTGAATTGATAGATTGATCAGAGAGGTAATGTACTTAAAGAGATCTGAAAATATACAATTCAAGTTGCATTAGAAATAGGTCATTTTGTTTTAGTTTAACCATTGAAGCATCAAGTATCTTAATAGAGCTGGACTTAACAATCTTCTATATATTGAGGTACATCCCAAGGAGTGCCAAAAAGGTTGATTCATTAAAGTAGCATTGGATATGCCTGATGTGTATTAACGGTCTAAGAGAGAGGCTGATTCACGAATGGTAGCATTAGATGCCCGATACTAAGTGACAACCTATATGTGTAAAACAAGGTCACACCTAACAATGTGTTTGTAACCTTTAACAGGGTTGGCTCTTAATAGGGCTCACTTCAAAAGAGTGAAAATTTGGGGTACCGGTCCTAGTGGTTTTTCCCTTAATAGGGTTTCCACATTAAAAATTCATGTGTTATGTGTGTATGATTCATTTCTTTATTGTTTTTTATCTGACATAGTTAACACTAGATTTATCGGTATACTTTGCATATTTACTATATTTTGGTAAATAGTTATACTGCCTATCGGTAATCAAGGAGAATAAGGACAGACAAGGTAAATCAACAGACAATTAATCATTATAAGTATCTCATGGCATGCATCTTGTAGGGACATAATAATCTGAGTTTTATTTGATTGGTGGTTAGAATAAGGATAAGTTTTTGAGGCCACTGATTCATCCCCCCCTCTCAGTTATTACTAACAATTGGTATCAGAGCTTGTGTTATTAGAAGGAAGGTCTCAAGACTTAAGTCAAATGTCATAAGATGAACAGACGAGATGTGCCCAAGTTGAAAAAAGATAATTTTGCTTCATGGTAAAGCAGGATAAGACTCCACTTATCAGGTATTAGTTATGATGTTACTCAATTCCTTGAAACTGAATATGTGTTGCCCACAGGAGCACCAATAGTTGAACAAATGAGAGAGAAGCATGAACATAATGGCATGATGATAGAGCTTTCTTCCTCACTCTCCGATGCTTAATTTGAAGATGTCAAAGAATGCAAAACTGCAAAGCAGATGTGGGACAAATTAAAACTTGTACATGGTGGTGACAAAAATGTTTTGAGAGCCAAGGCAGAAATCCTTAGAGGAAAGTTTGATGATCTCAAAATGAAAGAGGGAGAGAACATCACTCATTATAGCACAAGAATTAAAGAGGTAGTCAATTCTATCTGAGGAGTTGGAGGTGTACTGGAAGAAGATACAATGGTAAGTAAAATTCTAAGAACCTTATTGCCTACTTATGCTATTAGAGTATCTGCCATTCAAGAAATGAGAGCAGTAGAAAATAGAAATGTTACTCTAGACAGTTTAATTGGAAGATTGATTTCATTTGAGATGAATAACTTTGATAATAGTGTCTTACCAAACATAGAGTCTGCATTCAAAACTTCTATGAGAATAAGTAAATCAAGTCACAAAAACACTATGCGAAAAGATAGTGATAGTGAAAGTGAAGAAGATGATCTTGATGAAATAGAGGCACTTATGGCCAGAAGAATGCAGAGAGGCAAAGGTAAATACAAAGTTAAATTACCACTTGTTTGTTTTAATTGCAAAGAGATTGGACATTTTGCTGCAAGATGTACAAACAGAAGAAAAGATGACAGAAGTAATGATAGATCTTTTGAGAAGAAGTCTGATAGAGGTGATTACAGAAGCTAGCGACAATCAGAAAGACGAGATACCCGAGACTATAAGGACAAAGGAAAGAAGGTCATCTACCTAGAAAAATGCAAGGATAATGGTACTGACACCGAATCTGATGAAGACATCGAGATGGTGTTTGTGGCTATAAAGGATGATTCAGATGATGAAGAAGAAAGGTATGTAGAAACTGATCTCATATCTAAAATTAGCAAAAATGATGTTTGGATCATAGATAGTGGCTGCACTCATCATATGACCGGCGATAAGCAAAAGTTTGAGACTTTTGAATACTACAAGGGTGGATTAGTAAGAATGGGAAACAACACACCTTGTCCAGTTGAAGGTAGAGGAACAATAATGTTGAATAACCAGATAAAATGTGAGAATGCTTATTGGGTAAATGGATTGAATTATGATCTATTAAGTGTTTCTCAGTTGAATAATTCAAGTCACAAAGTAGCATTTGAAAACAAAAAGGCAAAGATCTTCAACAAATCTAGAAATCTGATTGGTACTGGTGAGCAGACAAAAGGTAATTTATTCTATCTAAATGATACTGACTCCACTTGTTTGATTGCTACAAATGAAGACATATGGTTATGGCACAAAAGACTGTGGCATGTGAACTTTGAAAACAAGATGAAAATTAGCAAAAAGAGAAATGTCAGAGGCTTACCGACAATGACCAAGCCCGACAACATCATGTGTAAAAGCTATCAAAAAGGTAAAATGACAAAGTCTAGTTTCAAAAGAAAAACCCATACATCTGATGCAATTCTAGAATTAGTTCATATTGATTTATGTGGACCCATGAGGACAAAGAGTTATTATGGAGATAGATACTTTATTCTCTTTGTTGATGATTACTCTAGAATGATGACAGTTATGTTTCTAAAAGATAAATCTAAAGCATTCAAGATGTTTAGATGGTATAAGGCCATGGTAGAAAAACAAAGTGGTAAGGATCTAAAGTGTTTAAGATCAGATAGAGGAGGTGAGTTTATATCAGATGAATTCACTAATTTCTATAATGAGCATGGTATAAAAAGACAGGTTTCTACACCAAGAACACCACAGCAAAATGAGATTGCTGAGAGAAGGAACAAATCAATAGTTGATTGTGCAAGAACACTGATGACAGAGAAAGGCATCACCCAAATATTATGGAGGGAAGCTGTCAGTACTAATTTTTACACACTGAACATAGTACAATTGAAGAAAGACACCAAGAAGACACCTTATGAGCTATGGTATGGATACACACCCAATGTAATTTATTTCAAAATTTTTGGAAGTCAATGTTATATCTTAAAAGATGATAGAAATGGAAAACTTGACTCCAAGAGTGATGAAGGAATTTTTCTAGGGTATTCTACCAACATCAAGGCTTACAAATGTCTAAATAAAGTCTCTAACAAAATTATTGAAAGTGAAAATGTAAAGATAGATGAATTTGCAGAGAAGAATGAACAAGAATGTGCTAAAGAACCAGAGGACTAAAATAAGTTCACTTACATCGAGGAACCTGAGACTCTACCCTACCAAAAATGTAGAGCCCCTGAGCTACAAATCATTGCTCCTGAGCATCAGGCTGCAAATACTGACGGTCAGGATAATGATCAAGATAATGTGCAAGGTGATGAAGAACATAATGAAGACCAAAATAATGATCAAGCTGATAGACAAAGAACTATACCTATACTTGCAAGATATGTAAGAAGGAACCATCTAGAGGTGTTGATCATAGGAGATAAGAAAGCTAGTATAAGAACAAGAAGTAAGTCTTTAAACTCAAATTTTTTAATTTGTGAGTTTGACCAAAATCTGTCAATGCTGCACTAGATAATGAGGAATGGATAAGTGCTATGAATGATGAGATTGAGCAGATTGAGAAGAACAAAACATGGTCACTTGTGCCAAGACCAGATGAAAAGAATGTCATCGGTACAAAATGGATATTTAGGAATGAGCTGAATGAGAATGGAGAAGTCACAAGGAACAAAGCAAGACTAGTATGCAAAGGGTATGCACAAGAAGAAGGTATAGACTATGGAGAAACCTTTGCACCTATTTCTAGGCTAGAAGGAGTAATAATAGTGGTTGCTTATGCTGCATATAAAGGATTCAAAGTATATCAAATGGATGTCAAGTCAACATTCCTAAGTGGAATACTTGAGGAAGAGGTATACATTGAACAACCAGAGGGGTTTGTCGATCCAGACAAGAGAAACATGGTATGTAGACTTTACAAAGCCTTGTATGGATTGAAACAAGCTCCCAGAGTCTAGTATGAATGACTTCATTCCTATCTAATAAGTATTGGATTTGTAAGGACTAGTGAAAATAGTAATCTTTATTTGAAGGAAGATACTGATGCTAACACTTTGATTGCTGAAATATTTTTTGATGAGATCATATTTGGAGGCAATGATATGCTATGCAAATCATTTAATGATGAGATGAGAAAAGAGTTCGAGATGTCTATGTTTGGAGAGATCAAGTTCTTTCTTGGTCTATAGATCATTCAACAAAGTGAAGGTATTTTCATTACACAGTCCAAATACATCAAAGAGCTCCTAAAAATATTCAAGATGGAAGATTCCAAACCAGTTGGAACACCGATGGCTACTGGATGTAAGTTGACAAAGGAGGAAAAAACAACTGAGGTAAATCAAACTTTGTACAGATCAATGATTGGAAAACTCATGTATGTTGTACACACTAGACTAGATATTGCACATGTAGTGGGAATTGTTGCTAGATTTTCTGCTAACCCCAGGGAATCACATATGACTGTTGTAAAAATATTTCTAAGATATCTGAAGAATACTGAGGAATTCAGCTTATGGTATAGAAGAGAAGGTAAATTTAAACTTAAGGTGTTTACTGATGCTGATTGGGCTGGAAATCTTGATGACTGAAAGAGCACAGCTGGAGGAGCATTCTTTATGGGTGACAGACTTGTCACATGGATTAGCAAGAAGTAGGGATGCATCTCTTAGTCTACTGGAGAAACATAATACGTTGCTGCTGCTGTAAATTGCTCAAATATTGCATCGATCAAATAGTTGCTGGAAGGTATGCATATGAAGATCTTAGAACTAGTGACTATCTATTGTGATAACACCAGTGCAATAAACATTTCCAAGAATCCAGCCATGCATGCAAAAACTAAACACATTGCCATCAAGTATCATTACTTAAGATAACAAGTTCAAGAAACAGAGGTGATACTTGAATATGTGTAATCCAAAGAATAATTGGCTGATATCTTCACCAAGCCACTGCCCAAGGATACATTTGAGTACTTGAGAAAGAGACTAGGGGTCAAACCCTTGTCTACCAGTCAGTAAAATGACTGAAGGCTACATCAACCTACATATTCTCAGAATATCATTCATGTTGATGCAAGCAAAAAGGATGAACTTCAAAGCTACATCTATACACAATAGGTATATATCAGAATTGAGCACCAGAACATATTGATGTATTGCTGATGGATAGGGGAAATTCAAAGAATATATTATGGATGGAAAGAAAAGATCACTTGACATTAATGTCAGATATCTGTAAGATATTTGTTTGGCATTGCTGTCAAAGGGAGAGAGTTTATCCATATTATCACAGTCTTTAAAAAAAAAAGGAAGAAAGATTATCCATTATCAGATTACTCCAACAAGGAGAGATCATATCCATAGGGAGAGAGTTTGTACGAAGGAGTTAATACAAAGGAAGAGTTGCTGACAAGAGAGATATTGACATAAGAAAAGAATGCAACACATCAGAACAAGAAACACAGAGAGATGCAAGAATCAAATCTAAGATAAAACAGAGCTTACTGACGGTCAGACATTTTTATCGGTTATCAAACCAAACTATTTGGTAGTTTGATGAATCTCAACAATTGTATTTCATATTGTATTAGAAATAGTATAGTGTGATAATATAAGTTTGTTGCCATCAATGCCAAAGGGAGAGATTGATGACATGTAATTGATTAAATGTTTGATGATGTTAAGTTGAAGATAATACAAGGCATTAAATCAGTTAATGATTTGTATTTTCATTGATGTCAAATTGATATCATCTATACCATCATGTATAAAATGCCAAAGACTTTAGAGAATCAATGGAACAAAGGCTATACTTTCAACAATGCATAAAAGTCAAGTATTCACTAAGTGACCTACAAACACTGACAGAGTGCACACCATCGGTAAAGGAAAAGAAGAAAAGTCATAGTGATAACCGACAAGCAGAAGACAATGTTGCCCGACGAAGCAAACCACAGGATGCCCGATGAGCTGAAAATAGAGTTTCCCAACGGATGGAGATCCCAAAGATAACTAGAATCACACCGACGGAACTGACAGTTGTAATTGATGACTAACTAAAGAGTTGACTGATGGAACAGAGAGTTCAGAAAATGAAAAAATATCTAGCTGGAAAGAGCTAAAGATAGACTTAACTGGTTGTTTTCCTTGTTTTATTCGACCAGAGTTAAGTAATTGATTTAAAGAAGATTTGTACAGTTGGAATAAAGATAACTATGAGATAAATCAAGAGTTATGCTTTAAATCAAATTGGCTGGATTGTTTTTCACGCCAAGAATCAAGAATCAAGAAACAGTGAATATCATGTCTATATAAGAGACAAGATTAATTCATTTATAAAGGTATGGGGAAGGGGAGTGAATAGAAAGAGGACGCTGAAGAGAAACTGATGAAGAAGAACTTCATACAGTCCTGATCAATCAAGCTGAAGTAGAGCTAAGGAATTTTGTAGACACTGAAAAACAGTGAACACAACATCACAGGGAAGAAAGTATGGAGCACAAAAGAATTGAAGTGATACATTGATCAGAGAGGTAATGTACTTAAAGAGATCTAAAAATCTGCAATTCAAGTTGCATTAGAAATAGGTCATTTTTTTTTAGTTTAACCATTGAAGAATCAAGTATCTTAACAGAGCAGGACTTAATAATCTTTGATATATTGAGGTACATCCCAAGGAGTGCCAAAAAGGTTGATTCATGAAAGTAGCATTGGATATGTCTGATGTGTATTAACGGTCTAAGAGAGAGGCTGATTCACGGATGGCAACATTAGATGCCTGATACTAAGTGACAACCTATATGTGTAAAATCTTCTAACAAGGTCACACCTAACAATGTGTTTGTAACCTTTAACAGGGTTGGCTCTTAATAGGGCTCACTTCAGAAGAGTGAAAATTTGGGGTACCGGTCCTAGTGGTTTTTCCCTTAATAGGGTTTCCATGTTAAAAATTCATGTGTTATGTGTGTATGATTCATTTCTTTATTGTTTTTTATTTGACATAGTTAACACTAGATTTATCGGTATACTCTGCATATTTACTGTATTTTGGTAAATAGTTATACTGCTTATCGAATCAAGGAGAATAAGGACAGACAAGGTAAATCGACAGACAATTAATCATTATAAGTATCTCATGGCATGCATCTTGTAGGGACATAATAATCTGAGATTTATTTGATTGGTGGTTAGAATAAGGATAAGTTTTTGAGGCCACTGATTCACCCCCCCTCTCAATTATTACTAACAATGTGAGCATCCACTATCTATGAGCCATTCAAATTTCTTTTCAACATGAGATACTAAGGCTTTTTCTTCATGAATAGGTTCATCATCCTTAATAGCAATAACTTGAATCTCATCATAATAAATAGTATCATCATCAGAAACACCTTCACTAGCATAGTAAAATTATTTATTCTTTGAATAATTAGGTGTATAAAAATTAGGTTTGTGTTTAGGAACCCTTGTAGGACATCTTGATGCAAAATGACCTATCTTATTGCATGAAATTTTTTTCAGAGGTAGATTTCCTTCAAACTTACCTTTACCTCTCTTTTCTCTTCTTGTGATCAGGGAAACAATTTCATCTAACTTTCTTTCTTCTTCTTGTGTCTTCTCCCATTCATCAACATAATCTCCAAGCTCTTCTTTCAGATTACTTTTGCTAGTGCTCGCTAGACTTGATAAGGTCTTTTTGTTTCCATGCACAATTGCCTTGAATGTTTATTATGTCTTCGGTAGAGAATATCCTAAATTTGCGGCCTCAAAGGTAGTTAAGTTTCCAATCAACATATCTATGTTGAAGTTTTTTGTCAAAGGTATGATTTCTTCTATTGCTTGCACTTTATTTTTGTATACATGTGTCAGGGATCTGAGAATTTTTGCAATCACTTCTTCCTCACTGTAAGTGCCTCTAGAGTTTCTGATGCCAACAAAAACTTTAGTAACTCTCTATGCATATGCTCTAATATTCTCATCATCTCTCATTTTCAATATTTCCACCTTTGTCTTCCATTTCTACAACTTTGTCTGCTTTGTAAACTTGTCTCCTTCATATAGTGCTTCTAATATGATCCAAATTTCATGTGCAGAATCTAAATCTTTTACCTTTGTGAATTCACCTTAAAAAAGAACACTAATTAATCCTTCTCTAGCAACCATATTTTATGAGAATATCTTCTTTTCTTCATCAGTAACTTTATCCAGTTCATCCTTAGACTTCATTTGAACATCCTTCTTTGTAATCATCTAGTAGTTGATTCCCAAGCAAAGAATGTGTTCTCATCTTGTTCTTCCAACTGTCAAAGTTCTTAGGATCAAACTTTACACTATCCTTCCTACAAAATGCCATATTTCAGGATCACCTCAAGATGTTAAGATTTCTCTCTAAGGACTAGTATCTTTGATACCAATTGTTAGGAACAACAGACCACCAACACAACTGAGAGGGGGGGGGGGTGAATCAGTTGTGAGACAGATTATTAAACATTAAACTTTATAAACCAAAACTTTAATCCAAATGATAACACAGTAAATACAAACACCATAACACAATCCTTTATTGTCGAGGAAACCCTGTTAAAGGTAAAACCTCGGTGGGAGTTAGCACCCATAAATAATGTACTAAGAGTATAGTATCCCTGTTAAAAGATTTAGCCCTGTTAGGAGCTTATTGATGCATTATAGTACATAGTCCTTCTTAGAGGACAAACCCTATTAGGAGTCAAGAGTAACAGTAGGCTCACTGCCTAAGTATGTTAAATCTACCCTTAGGACTAACTGTTTGAAATAAAAATGTATAGAGATATACAATCCAAAGTGAATTTTCTGATAGAAACTATCTTTTCTTAATCAGTTCCAATGAAGTAATACAATCAAAACCTTTTCTTCACATCTAGCAGACACAAGCTCACAAATTCCTTAATTTCATTTCCACTTCGCATACACACCACTTTTTAATAAGAAAATATCTCTCCTGTATACCCTATTATAATAATAAATTAGGTCATCCAATTAGGCTTTCCCTATATACAAATGATTACATAAACCCTTTCTAAGATACACACAATATCTATAACAAGTAAACATCAATTACAATTCATCAAATATAATACAAGATCCGTAATCTACGCTTGCAAGATACAATACACACTTCATCTCCAAATTTGGCCTCAAATAGGTCTCTTCTAGATTACATGCCACAAATAACATCACCAAGAGTCCTGTGATGCGTGAAACATAACAAACATTCCTCAACATGTCTTTTTCCATCCCACAAGCTCACATAACTAGAATCCATGTCACATGCAAGTTATCCATAAACCACAGAGACTAACTCTGTCACACTTCTCTGTCATGGACCAATATCCAGTCTTCACTAAAACATTTGTAAATTATTCAATATGTCATATTAACACATACAATCTTAGAAATAAGATCACAAAAAATTTGTGTACACATTCCTATCTTTGCACATTCTGAATCATCCGTACAATACCCGTACACTTCTGCCAATCATCCAAGTAACAATAATAACTAGTTTGTTCAGCCATATTAGAAACATATGTTGACATCAGTGACAAAAAATGAATTCGAACAATAACAATGGAGCCAATTCCAACACTACCTCAAAGGTTCATGGTTTGATCTTCTTGTGATAGTTTCTTCTAAGGCAATTAGGATAGCCTTGTAAGTGATTGAGTGCATTCTATCATCTATCATCCAATAGTTCCAGTTCATTGAGTCTTGCTACTCTGTAGTCTTCATCTGAAATGATGTTCTTCAGTGAGATTCTCAGGGATGGGATTTCAACTTTGAGGGGCAAGACCACCTCTGATCCATATACTAGTGAGAATGGAGTTGCTCTTGTAAGGGTTCTCACACTAGTTCTATATGCCCATAGTGCAAGACTGAGCTGCAAATGCCAGTCTCACCCAGATTCATTGATAGTTTTCTTTAAGATCTTTAGGATAGTATTGTTAGTGGCTTCATATTGTCCATTCCCTTGGGGATAGTGGAAGAAAGAGAAACCTTTCTTTATCTAGAACTTGTCACAAAGATCTTTAAAAAAAGGTTTACCGTGATCTATGAGTATGATTTGAGGGATTCCATATTGACAGATGATGTTGTTTAGTATGAACATGGAGATTTTCTAAACAATAATGTATGTGGGAGGAATTTATTCCACCCTTTTGGTAAAGTACTTCATCACTGCAATGATGTACTTGTGACCATCATAAGATGTCTATGTAATCTTTCCCATGAAGTCAAACCACCATTTTGAAAATGGTCATGGTGAAGTGATGGGGTTGAGTTCTTGAGCTAGTGCATGGATAAGATCTCCATGAATATGACATTTTCGGCACCTTTGCACGTATTTGTTAGCATTTGTCTCTACTATGGGCCAATAGTATCCCATTATGATGATCTTCTTTTCCAAACTATTACCACCCGCATGGGCCCCAAAAATTCCCTCATGTACCTCATACAGGGCTCTCTGGGATTCCATGGAATTGAGACATCATAAAAGTGTTCCATCTAGACTTCTTCTATATAGAGTACTAGCGAGAAGGGTGTACCTAGAGGCTTGTTGGATGATGGATTTCTTTTGGTTTCTTGAAAGGTCAGGTGGTAGGGTACTATTTTGGAGGTAATTATATACGTCATGGTACCATGGGGACTTAGGACCAACAAGGACACATGGTGACTCTGTTATTAGAGCTTTATGTGCCGATGTTATTACTTGTTCTACTAGAAATTAGAATCTGGTTTCGTTACTTGACATGTCGATAAAGGATTCTATAGTAGCCATCACATTCGCTACTTTGTTTTGAAACCTCAGAACCTGATCAAATACATTGAAATGAAAAGAAGCCTACAGCTTGTCCATTATCCCTCTATATGGGATCAATTTATCATCTTTTGTCATGTAGTCATTGTTGACTTGACTGATGACTAATTGGGAATCACCATAGACTCTTAGGTTCTTTATCATCCATTGTATAGTTGTCTTCAATCCGATGACCAGAGCTTCATACTCAACAATGTTGTTCATGCATGAGAAGTTGAGTTAGAAAGACTTAGGAATTGCATCATTATGTGGAGTAATGAGTACTATCCATGCTCCTACACCATAGTTTGTATATGACCCATCAAAGAATAATTGACAGACCTCTATTTTTGGTTGTAGTATGAGGATCAATTCATCTAGAAATTCAGACACTATAGGTTGATGATCTTTTATTTGTGCCTCTACTAGTTGATCCACAATTACTTTCCCTTTGATAGTCTTTCGATCCACGTAATCTATGTCAAATTCACTTAAGACCATGACCCATTTGGCGAGTTGGCCTGTTAGTGTTGCTTTACTCAACAAGTAATTCAATGGATCTATGTGTGCTATGAGTTTTGTTTGATGACTTAGCATGTAATGTTTTAAATTTTGGGAAGCAAAGACAACTGTGAGCCATGACTTTTTAATTGTTGAATAACTTAGCTCGTAGCCCACCAATATTCTATTGAGGTAGTAAATGACTCTTTCCTTGCCCTGATCATCATGTTGTGCCAAGAGAACACCTAATGATGACTCTGTTGCTGAGATATATAAGAGGAGTGGCCTACCTTGAATGGGTGACACCAATATAGGGGACTTCAATAAATAATCCTTGAAGGTTTTAAATAATTTCTCCCATTGTTCCATCTATATGAAGATCATGTCTTTATACAGTAGGTGCTGGAATGAGTGACACTTGTCTGCTAGTTGGGTCATAAATTTCCTGATGGATTGTAGTCTACCTTGTAGACCCCATAGTTGCCTCAAATTTGTTGGTGGTGGCATGTCAAGGATGGCCTTGAACTTTTCTGGGTCTACGTTAATGCCTCTATGTGATATAATGAATCCAAGGAGCTTTCCAATAGTAACTTTGAATGCACACTTCTTTGGATTGAGCCTAACCTTGTACTCCTACATTCGATCAAATATCAGACCCAAAACTTGTAGGTGAGTTTCCCTGAGAATTGATTTGGCTAGTATGTCATCGACATAGTCTTCCATTATATTATGAATTAGATCATGAAAGATTGTGGTAATTGTCCTTTGATAAGTTCCACACGCATGTTTGGTAGAAAAAAATCATTCTTGGGACAAGACTTGTTCAAATCTTTGAAATCTATGCATATACAGATCCGATCATTGTGTTTGATTACTGGTACTAGATTAGATATCCAATCTGCATATGGAATTGGTCTTATGAAGCCTACATCTAGGAGTTTCTTCAATTCTACTTTGACAAGTAAAGTGATGTGTGGATGCATCTTTCTCAATCTTTGTTTAACAAGTTTTGCATTTGGTATTAATGGTAAATGATGCAGCACTAGATTCAGATCCAAACCTGGTATGTTTGCATAAGACCATGCAAATTTGATTTGTCTTTCCTTGAAGAAACTAATGAACCATTATATTTCCTCTAGCGTAAGAGATTTAGCCAAATAGATATGTTTAGGGTTCTTTTCATCCCTTATATTGACTTCCTCTATTTATTTTTCTAGTAACACTAACTTTTCTTCTATTAAGGGGAGAAGTTCTAGAGTTCCATCTTCTAGCACCTCAGAGAGGTTTTCCCCAAAACATACGTACTTTATTTTTATTTCTCTTTTTTAATGGTTTGAAAGTGCCTTTCAATTTTTACTTACTAACTGTTCTTTTTTTCTTTTGCAACTGGAAAGAGGAGCCTACTCCCCAAAGTATGTCAATTTGTCTAGGTTAAAGGAGAAGCCTGCTTTGTAGTCTCCTGATGGTATGCCTTCTTGGAGCCCCATGAAGTCTATGGTGGCTTCATCATTCTCAAAAATATTTATGTCAGGTTATCCTTGCTGGTCCCATTCTATTAGTTTGGGGTAGACTAGACAAAGGTTCACGTGGGGGATGACTCTACTTGGCTGAACAGAACCGTGGTGATAGTTCTAACAAACTAGGAATGGGATGTGGACCCACCCCATAAGGAATTGACATTGATATGTTTATCAATACACAGTTGGTCTTCTATGGTCATTTGGTCAAACATTTCATCAAGGTGTATGGTACTGACGGACTGAGGGGAATAATCAGGGATGGGCAACTTAGAATGACGAAGGGATAACCACTTGTACTCATGGGAATTAGTCTTGCTAGAATGATCATTTGATGTCTCACTTTTTGCATCATCCTAATAGTATGATTAAGGTTCAATTGGGAATTAAAGGGTTCCACTTCTGATGGCAATAACCACTAGAGTATACTGTTGATTAGGGCATGTTCCAAATTTTGGCCCCAGTTTAATTATGCAATTTTTTCCTGGTCTACAAGTATATCTCAGATGGTCATATTGGTTCTATTTTTTCCATATCCTATCCCTCTTTTGTTTCTTTGGGTTGGCGGTAAAGACAGTTCCATTAAGCCTTGTTGTCTTTCCCCTAGACCAGTCTTACCATCGTATCCAAATTTTTGTAGCATACTGAAACCATCTCCATATTGTGACAGAGGTATATGTGCTTAAGGTGTCTCTTGAGAGTATTTATACAAACAAGTTTTGATGTCCAGATCAAAGGGGTTTTCTTCAGCTATGTCTCCCCAGTTGACAAATGTGGCTGGTGGAAATTTGAATAGAACTGGTTCTGGATTTTCATGTGTTTCTTTCGATCCGGGCATGCCATATCATCTAGGATTTTGAGGCATGTTGGTAATGGTAAATGCTTCCTCATAGCTATACTCACCACACTCTTTATCTTTGATTGATATCTTTCCCACCTTTCTTTGTGTGTCTTTGGGAATAGAATCAGAGGCAAGAGGGATGCTTACTTGTTGATTTGAAGGCACTTGATTATCTATACTGCTTCTTATGGTGTTGTAGTATTTGAATGGGTTGGGATCTCCTTCAATGATTATTTGTGCCCCTTGGTATAGGAATTTGATGCACATGTGATAAGTTGAAGGGATGACTTGCATTTCATGTATCCACGACCTCCCAAGTAACATGTTATATCCCAAATCAAGGTCTATAATTTGAAAGGGAGTGTTATTTATGAATGGCCCTATCTTGACTGGTAGAATGAGGATATCTTTTGATGATCTTTCCTCCTATTCATATGCCCTAATATTTATCCTCCTAGTGACATCAATGCTAGATTCTGAATAGCTCAATGTTTTTTTATTACTTTTAGAGTACATATGTTTAACCCAGCCTCGCGATCAATGAGGACTCTTATAATTGTGTGTTTATGCACTTGGATAAGAAGATTAAAGGGATCATTATGCAGAGGCTTGTGTGGAAACACATCATGGTCTATAAAGGTAGCGTGCTTTTTGGAAGTGATGTAGTTGACCATGGTTTGGAAATTTTCTGGAGTTATGTCATGTGGGACTGCTACATTTTGAAGGGCTTGATCAAAAGCTTTCTTATGCTACGGGGATATGCGCAATAGGTCAAACATGGAGATTTGGGTAGGTGTGCCCTTTAGCTAATCAAATAGGTTGGTTTGTGGATTGGAAGTTGTAGTGAGGTTAGGTGGTGTAGCTGAGGTGGAAGGCACTCCTTGCAAAACAAACTTAGAACATCTTGTTGTGACAATGCATTTGGCATTGGGATCTCTGATAGTAATCGTAGCAACTCGACTATCTGAAGGATTAATGCATTTTATGGTGCTATCAAAGTTGACATAGGTATAGTCCACTTTCTTAGACTATCCACCAGATAGTGAGGCTTTCCCTTTTTTATGATCATGAAATGTATCATTGAAGATTGTGTGATCGATCGTACCCTTGGATTGGGTATTTGTAACATCAATCATCCCTTGGTCGATTAGATCTTGTATGTCATTTTTCAATCGATAGTAGTTGGGTGTCTTGTGTCCTTTTACCCAATGATACTCACAAAATTTGTTATCATTCTATCACTTGGGTTTCACAGCACCATGTTTGTACTCTTTGATTTCGGGTAGAGTGATATTATTGGTTTAAATCAACTTTTTCAATGCTGACTCTTTCGACTCTCCAAATTGTGTATAGTCGCATTTAGGAAATGAAAACCTTTGTGGGAATTGCACATTGGGTTGGTTCTTGGACACAAATAACGCTTGAATAGTGGGTGTTTGAATGTGAGTATTCACCTGTTGAGTCTGTACCATGCGTTTTTGACTTGTCATGGGTGATCCTTGTAGTGAAACCTCAAGTTGAGAATAGTTGACTATTTTGACATCAATGGCACCATCACTGGTGACATTCTTGTTCTTATTCCACCACTTGGACTTATCTATTGCATTCTTTTCATGTTCATTTGGGTATGGTGTGTAAGGATTCCTCTCTTGACCAAGTTTTTCTCACATTGAACTCCTCGTCCTATGAGTTGCTTGAAATTTGGAATGATTTGCAGCTCTGTTGTGAATGATATATTTGGGATTAGATTGTCAACAAAAATGACTATTAGGTCTTGTTCGGGCACATCATATGTTATTCTGTTTGTAGTGTTTCTCCATCTTTGTAAGAATTTAACAAAGGATTCACCATATTTTTGCTTAATGTCGTAGAGGTCCTTGATACCAACCTTGCGTTCGATGTTATAATGGAAGTGAGCAATAATTTTTTTTGCCAATTCTCCCCAAGAATGAATGCCATGAGGTAGGTGTGAGAACCATTCCATTTCTGGTCTGGTTAAAATCTAAGGAAATAGTCACATTAGGTAAGTTTCATCATGTACAACCTCAATCCAGCTAGCAAATAATTCTATGATATGCTCTACAAGATTGGTAATCCCTCTGTATTTGTCAAATTTGGGCACCAAGAAGTGAGTGGTAAATAGAGACATGTACAATAAGTGATCAAATGGGTATGGGTATAAGTCATATGTTGTGTAAGAATTGGTTTTCCCCTGATTTTTCATGTCCATCATTTGTATTTGTAGATTATGCACTTGCTGTATTAGTATGTCTATTGGATATTGAGGAACATTCATGGCATTGAGTCTCTGTACTATGGTAGGTATAAGGCTTCGCCTCTGTGTTTCTTATATTAGGACATATGACCTCCTTAGGAATTGGTATTGATTTCCTAGTGTGTGGTTCTGATATTGGGGAATCTGATTGGTTCAAGATTGTTGTTGTTGTTGTTGGAATTGCTATTGGAATAAAGGTGTAGCCTTTTGTGGACGTTGACTGAATGTAAGACTCACCGAGATTGATCCATGTGGTAGTGAAGTATTAAGTCCAAATCTAGTAGGGATAAACAACAGTGTCTGAGTAGTCATAAATTGGTTATTTCACATTTGTGGAATTGATGACAAATCTTGAGTGCTTGATGTAAAAGGCCATGAGGCCGATGCTTGAGATAAACTAGTGACTAGGGGTGCACTCAATTGGGAGCCCATCATTCTTTGGGTGGATGCTGTACTAGCTTGATTGGTAGAGCTAGTTTGGTTTGACACAGTCTGCACTGATGTCATGATCATTGATGATGGTAGAGACAAAACTTGAGATATCACAGGATCCATTTGATAGGTTTGAGTTGTACTTTGTCCTACTAGTGGGTTCTCAGGCTATATTATTGATACATTGAATTCAACAGGGAGATTGACTTCCTTTTTGATCAACATGGCTAGAAATATTTTAGGGTTTCTTTCCACAACAACATCTACTACTTGCAGGGAATATGCATCTTGTTCTATGTATTCAACCTCTTCCTCAGTGACATCTTGAAATATGGTTGATCTATGAGAACCTTGAGGACTAGTAGGTACATTCTCAATGTAGAGAGAAGGATCAATATTAATGAATGGGTGGTCCTCTTGTTCTTTTCCCATGGGGAAATTGGTTAATATAGGATTCATCAGGTTGGGTTCTAGCCTTTGACATAGTATAAGGTCCTCCATAGGGTGTGAAAGACATGGTGTTATCCAAGTTTTGAGCTAAAATGAGTGATATAAAGAAAAAAAAATGGGATAATCCACTAATACATTTGGGCCTATTTTCCAACGATCATTTCCAGCGAAGGGGCACATTTTGTGAAATTGGTATTTTTTTTAACAATTGTGCCTGATACCATCATAATGTTGATGCTCTTTACATTGTTGCAATTGCAATGGTTGCGGGCACACATTTAAAAAAAAGACCAGTCAAATTCATTTTTATTTTATCTCATGAAAGAAGCAATGGCCCAAAGGTAGCTCTGAGGAAGCCCACCCCATTCTTGGGAAGTTGAATATTGTGAAGCCATGAATACCGTGAAGCATCTACCCCCAAATGTCATGAATGATGTGATCCATAGTACATATGAATCAACATTACCAATTGTTTTTTTATTTCTAAAATATAACCTAAATCATGTCGCAACTTTCTGAGATGGCGAGTAGATAAATATTGCAGGGTGAAATGCCTTGACATAGTACATGAAATGCCCTCTAACTTCCCTTTATATAGTAGGGGATTATTTAATGGCACATCATATACTTATGTTCTAGTCGAGTGTCTAACTAAAGACCCTATCCCGACAAAGAAAATAGTCTTATCGCCACCCATCCTTGAAATGCTAAGAGCTCCCAATTTAACCGTCTCTTCTGCTCACTCACATGCTTGTAGGGGGTAGGGAGATCAACCCAAACATGATAATTTGACCTCCCTAACTATTGAGAAACTATTTTAGTTTGGGTGGGGGGGGCTTGGGTGGGTGGATGATAGTTGGGTGGGGGGATAAAGTTCAGACTCTTCCTTTTGATCACTACTTAGGAAAGTTAGTTCCTATCACAATCTTGATCAAAAAACTAAGAATATCTACCATGAGCATCAGACTATGAATATATACCATAGCCAACATATGCAAATCTAGGTACAGAGCCAGTAGGTGCAAAGCCAAAGCATTACATAGTACAGGAGCCTTGTCAGGTGTTGTTGATCGAACTAATCTTCTAATGGTAGTGGATCATATGCCGCTACCTCTGCCTCTTCTAGTGATGGTAAACCAACTAGCTATGCCTTGACTATAGGTGCATCTGACTCTCGATCTAGAGCTACTGGTTCAACAAATATGGATATCCTAAACAATCTACAAAAGATAGATATAGAAGCTAGTCTACAAAACAACTGCTTCGCCTTCTTTGTTTATGTGTATTATCTGGATGAAGTAATAATAACAATGCTAGTGAAGGGTTTCAACACAAAATTAATAGAAGTGGTGAAATAGTTGTCTTAAAAAGTTGACTTTACTTTGTTTGAGCATATTAGAAGGGGTATTTTGCAATCATGCTTGGAATAGTAAAATGCATAGTTTTTACCAGAACCTTATGTGCTCATTAACTCAAACTATTAAATTTACAAAGACCCAAATCAACCTGGAATTGGATCATTTTTTACACAATAGTTTGCAAATTTTTAAAAACCTAAAATTTAACACCAATTTCAACCTCAAAACATATAAAAAATCAGGGCAACAAGTGTGTGTAACAAAATCTAAGACATACACATAATGTATTTGGAATTTATACATATACACATCACATAGTAATTTGCATAAACAATTTGATCATATTGGATTGAACCTAATTGATAGTCATTTCATTTCAAAATTAGTTTGGAGACTTTAAGTTATCCAATTAGAAATCATATCCAAAATATAGATTATTCCTTAGTTTAATCAATCTTTATTCCATGGATCCCTATCATTGATTAATTTAATTTGGTGGATAGGTGTTAATCTTAGCATGATATTTTCTGAAAATCATGTGGACTATAGAAAGGTGAGAGGTGTTGACTACATCTTGTTCAATTTTTGTATTTATTTGGTTGGCATGACAAGTCATGCTTGATGAATGAATTATCATCATTTGTCCTTCCAATTAATGTAGAATCATGTGAACTCATTAGTGTCTGATGTACTTAAGTCCAATGAGAGAAAATGTGAGGGAGCATGGTATTAAATACCATAACAAGTTAGGTTGATATCTAAACACCTCAGCTTTAAGAAACTTAATAATTCCCTGATGATGTGAATATGGTGCCTCTACATTGACTATCACACACTTAAATAGATCATGGTGTAATCAGAAATACAAGTACCCCTGCTTAGCACATCAATGACCTCTTGGATCAGATCCACAATGTACAACACATCACTAAGATTAACCTCAAGTTAGGATATCAAGTTAAGGAACTTGGTGAATATTTTATTCTGTGAAGGAATTTGGGTTGGAATCCATTGGGAAAAGAACCAATAGTTTGGTTAACCCCTAATGCACTTCTGATATATTGTGTGTATAATATATATGATATTTTATTTTGATTTACAAACTAGTATATTATTTGAATATCTTTCTTTCTTGCCACAATAGGACTGAGTTTGAGGTGGAAGAATACAATAGCATAAGTATTTCAATTTGGTATACTATACTAAAACATCATTTCATAACTAACTTTTCAATTTCTTTATATAATTAGGTCTAAGAAGATTTGTGTACTTTCGACATCATTTTGCTTAGTTTGTGAAGGTTATAGACCGAAGTTTCCATGACCCAATTTTTTTCCTGTGAAGAAGGATCATGTCAGATAATCTAAGTGAAGAACAAAGTGGGGAGACAATCACTAGATTGTGGTCTAACTTCAAAAGAAAAGGCGATGGAAAATTTTATTGTCCCTGCAAAATTTGTAAGGGCTTAAACCCTAGAATATTGCTAATTAAAATAGCTAAGATACATTGTAGGGAGAATGGTCACATTGAAGGGGGGTTTGATTATCATCCATTGGTAAGTTTTTCATTATATTTTTAAAAAAATTAATATACATATGAAATACACTTGATGATGAGATCATTATCATGGTTTATTTTTGTTCATCATTTTTATATAGGTCGACCTCCTAGGGTAGTACGTGATATGGACCATGGAGGTGTGAATATGGAGAATATGGTTTTGGAAGTGGAGGATCATGGAGGTGTGAATATTGAAGCTAAAGATTATGATCCCATAAAAGATGACGATCATGTGCCAGATAACACATTTGAAGATGATGGTACTAATACATTGATCCATGACACATTTGGTACTAGTGCAACTGATGATGATGGTCATGATGACGTTGATGTCATCCATGATATACCTCTACTTGAGAAGGAAGACATGACCCTTTATGAAGGCTCCCAAATAACTCTTCTCTCTAATATATTGTTGTTGTTGAACTTGAAGGTTAATAATGGTTTATCCAACATAACAATGTCACATATGGTAAGGTATGTCATATATGTCATTATAGTCAATAAAGGGTGAAACATGTACCATAAATATTGTTAATTTTAATAGATTATATTTTCTACTGTAGATTGATAGGTGAGTTTTTGTTACCACCATCCAATATTCTCCCTTTCTCATATCAAGAATTATGTGCCACTATGAAATATATTGGAATGGAGTATCAAGCAATAGATGCTTGTCCCAATGATCATATTATTTATCATAATTAACATGAATTTGCTACAGAATGCTTGAAATGTCATACAAGTAGATATCAACTAAATCAAATAACAAAAAAGGTGCCTTGCAAGGTTCTTCTTTACATCCCCATTATTCCATGTTTGCAAAGATTATTCAGGTGTAGTAGCTTGGCACAATTTATGGATTACCATGTACGCAATAGGAGTCAAGATGACATTATTTGAATTCTTGTAGATGGTTCAACATTTATGGACATAGAGGAAAAGTGTTCGCACTTTAAGGAAGAACCTCAAAATCTCAAGCTTTCATTGGCATCAGATGGTGTCAATCCATTTGGAGAGTTGAGATTTATTTACTCTATGTGGCCTATTTTTCTCATAAAAAATAACATTCCTCCATGGATGTCAATAAATAAGGAGCACATTATGTTGGCAATGATTGTTCCAGGTATTTTATCATTTAACAAATATCTTCATGTAATTATAAATCTTGTAGTAAAATGGTCACAATAATTATGTAATGTTGTTGTTCATTCAACTAGGTAAATACCAAGTTAAAGATATGAATGCATATATTGAGCCTCTTATCGACGAGTTGTTGGAGTTATGGAATGGTGTCACTATTAATGACATGTCTAGACCAATAGGACAAAGATACTTTCAATTCCATGAAATGCTTGTATGGACAATACATGATGCCCCACGGCTAACACATTTTTCTAGTATTGTAAGATAGAAAATGTAGATAGGTCTTTTTAGATGGGGTTTTGAACAATGGAGATTTTCTCATAAAAGTGACCCTATGCACATATTATCCATATAGATTTAATTTTAATGATAAGGAATGTAAATATGGAAATGTTTGCAAAGGACAATGGAATAAAATACATACCTCCGAAAAAGAATTGGCAGAAAATCTTGTCAAATGGTCTCAGAAACTATTGATTTTCATGATCTTAAACTGAAACTTTGAGATCTACAAAACCCAAAAATATTTTCCTTTTCTGAGTCAGAATGACCTTGACCTCTTTTCCAAGGCACAATTTTGCCTCAAAATGTTTGAATTTGACCTGCACTTCTCCGATGGAAATTCTGTCCGCAGATCCTAGAAGTTGGCCGAAAAGGGTATCCAAATATATTCCTAAATTTACTGTCCTATACCTGTACATACAAGAAAAATGGTTTTGTTTTTTGGGGAGGGGTTTGCCTTGGTCAAACCCTGGTTTTGGAATTAACCTTAAAGTATAATTGAAATTGCATAAATAAAGAAAGCAAATAAACAAATTCACCTTGCTTGTATATAAACCCTTGTGGAGGATTCGAATCCTTGGATCCACAAGTATGTATGCACCAAATGAATGTAGAATGTATAATGTAGGATGTAGGATGTCTCAAATAAATTTCTTGTAGATCTTCAACACCAATCTTGAATGGATCTTGGAATAGGAAGAGGCTTTCATGGATGTGGATGGATAAATCTTCAACAAGAGGGCTCCATAGAGCTTGAATCCTTTAATGGATACCAATGGATCTCCTTGATGAATTGAAGCTTGAATGTCTTTGAATGCTTGAATTATTGAGAGTAGATTATTTCTTCAATAGATTATCCTTCATGTGCATAGGTGATCATGTTCTTCATGTGTATGTCTTATGGTTAGAGAGAATGAGAGGAGAAAGCTTCCTTATATACAAATCTAGGGCACAATCTTCTAGAGAGGCCTACATAGGAGAATTAAATTCAAATTAAACCTATACCCCTAGAAGTGGACCTATATTAAATATAATTTCAAGATTTGTTTCCTTGAAGACCGAAACAGCCGACCCAGAAGTGGGAATTAAATCTTTCCAAAGCCCGACATCTGGAAACCCCAGAAACTTGAAATCTAGACCCTGGGTCAGGGTCAAGGTCGAGGTTGACCTTAACCTAGGTCAGGGTTGAGGTCAACCTTGACCTAGGTCAGGTTCAAGGTTGACCTTGACCCTAAAGTCAACAACTTCAAATCTGCAGATTAGGGTGCCAGAAATAGGCAGGAGAGAAGTGGAAAAGGGGAAAAATAGGGGGAAAAGCTAGATCCAAGTCCAATACCCATTCAAGGCACTTTAAATGACCCCAAACCACTTACTTGGAGGCTAAAACAGTCCAAAATAGAAGTTCTTCCATTTTCTGACGATACATTTAGCCCCCACTTTAGCAAGAGTATGGACTCAATGCAAACTATTTGTAAAGGAGATCATAAAGAAAAGATAATCTTATTAAAATCAAAGGGAGAAAATAATCCTTAAGCCTGCAAGGAATCAAGTCCTTGTTAACCCCAAGATTATGATAAGAGGGACATCACTAGTCAAAGAGAAGGAGAGAAAGGAGTGGCTAGCTCGCCCAGTAAGATGCGTATATCTCACTGTGAACCACAAAAAGGATAGGATGGCCCACCAAGAAAGCTTTTGATAGTCACCCCATAAATTTTTGTGCCTTTTGGTGGCTTTGAGCATGTATTTAGTGCATCTTGTGATGGATTTTATGAAGTACCCATCGATCCATATCCTTATATCATCATGTAATACATTTGTAAATGTGTATCTCTTTAGGATTTAGCAACTTATGTGCATTACCTTCTGAGGATTTAGCATATTGAATTGTAATTGAATGTGTATCTCTTTAGGATTTAGAAAATTATGTGCATTACCTTCAAAGGATTTAACATTCTACAAAAAAATGTTAGAATAAAAATGCATTATATAGAATGAGGGAGGCGATATATATGCCCCCCTCCTTAAGATGACAAAATACATACTATTTTGACATGTTAAGGAAATAAAAGAACAAGGATAAAGACTTCTTCAACATAAAGACAATATCCATAGACAAGACCCAGTCTAAGCAAAGAAGGTCACAACTCCTATGAGGCCATGGAAGGGACGAATGCAAAGAGATATCATGCAAGAAGTGAAAAAGTAACCCTCGTGAGGAATAGCACACTATTCAGTTTCCAAGGCGATAGATTTATCAACCATGGAAACCCAATGTCAAACAAAAAAATAGGTTATGATCAAGGACATAGATCCTCAATGCAAACAAAAATTTTCATATATGATTGGATATCACATAATAGATAGATGCTACTTAACCAAGGGAAAAGTGGATCCTAGAAAGATAGAAAAGAAGGAGATGACATCCTTGCCCCCCAAGCATAGGAACAAGGATGAAAGGGGAGCTATTATATTGCTCACAACACTATATAGGACAACGAGCCCCCAAGGATTAGGCTAACATTGTTTATTAATGTGGAGCTCCATAATAGGAACATAAATGTTATTTAGAGAAAACATGATTGAAATACAACTCATTGCCACATGATATATAAATAAATTTATTATCAATGAGCTGCCTAATCTTATAATGTAAAGCTTGACATTCATTAGTAGAGTGATCATGAAATCTATGATACAAACAAAAAGGAAGAGTCTTCAAGTGTGGACTACGTTTCTTTTTGCGTTTAGGTCTAGTAATCATCAAAAGAACTTCTTGGTCAAATTCCTTAATAGGGTAGGGTCATCATGTTTTGAAGTGTTATTTGAGATGTTAACATTTATATGTGTTTGAGCATTAAATCCCAATTCATAATAATTTTCATGCCCCCCATTCTGTAAGGGCATTTGAATTCCCTTTTTATGCTTACCACATCCTTGACCATGGAATCCTTGTTTAAATAGTAAATGATAACTAGGACCATAATGAGAAGCCATATCAGAAGGATTCAATGGAACTTCAGTAGTCAGTATGTCATCATTAGTAGGTTTATAGATTCATAGTGGGTAGAAGCAGTAACAAAGTTATTATGAAGGGCATTAGAAGTAGAAGCAAAAGCTTGTTGTTCAAACTCTCTTTGTTGCTTCATAAAATCAAGATTAGAAACCTTATACTCTCCAATAAAGGTAGGATTAAAATCCAAGGTTCCCCAATCATCTCCAGGAAGAACATTAGAGGAAGAAGGATTACTATTAGGAATAGGAATATTGTGGGCTTTAATATTCAAACAAGGATTTGGCGCATCATCCGCATGAAGTGTATATACTATGTTGTTGTGAATAAACTTGACTTTATGGTGAAGGGTGGAAGGAAAAACATGCATCTCATGCAACCAAGGTCTACCCAAATGGAGGTTATAATTAAGAGGTCTAGACATAACATGAAAAGGAGTATTCAGGATGACCAGACCTACTTTGATAGGTAAGGGAATGATGCCCAAAATTTTCTTATCAATGTTAGCAAAGCCATGTATAGGAACATTATCAGGTTGAATATTTGAAAGATCAGATTTAATTGCTTTGAGCATGTTGATGCTACAAGTATTAAGCCCAGATCCATTATCAATCAAGGTCCTATGAATGATACTCTTATTGATAGTCACAAAAACCATAAGAGCATCATATAGATTCTAAAATTCTTTAGAAGGTAAATCCTTTTGAGTAAATACAATGACAAGAGGACCCGGGGTAGCATGCATGTACTGTAAGAATACATTGATGTTCTCTTGATTAGGAGGTGGAGTGGGAAGAGTTTCTAGAGCTTTCTACAAGGCTTCATGGTATGTAGGTGAAGTTTGAAGAAGCTTCAATAAAGAAATTTTTGGAATTTTTGGAATGATGTACTGAGAGGGGAGGGGTGAATCAGTACCTCTAAAACTTTTTATGTGATTAGCCCATTAACCTTTGTGTCATTAGATTTGTATATTCCTATCTATCTGTTCATCTTTTTATATGTATGTGAAATCATAATATAAGTTCTTTACATGTGTAAACATTCAAGAAATATACATGCAAGTAAATAACATAGAACACATGATATGATATCGCAGAAAACTCCCATTAGGAAGTAAAAAATGCGGTGGGAATGTCTACCCACAAACCTTCAATATTTGTAGATAAGAAGGGAGCTGGTAAAGGCTTACAATTGATCACTTCTGATGATCTACCCTATTAGGAGTATTAGAGTGGAGACCTGTTAAGATCTACTTTGTTTGAAGCTTTAGCAACACTGTTAAGTGTGCCCTTTGTTAAGAGATTTATCAAAGAACTGTTAAGTCCACCTTCTACAAAAGGATTTTTGTTGTGATGAACTTGTTAGAATGCAACTACACTATAAATGTTGATCTGATAGTGAATGCAATCTCTAATTGCTGATAACATATCCTGTAAAGATTACAATGTAAATGAAATCACCTTGAGTGATTGAGTGATACCTTGTCTCTGCTCGTCGGTAGCCTTTCTGTGTTCTTGATAATTGATTTGATCTATTTCTATACTTTGCATGAATTCTCTTCTACTACTTAGATGCTCTCCATGGATACTATCATTTATCAACTGATTACAAATATCTCTTATTACAAATGATTGAAAATCTATTTATACTAGTTTCTAGCTCTATTCTTGATTCACGCTTTTCAAATTAACTCTAGATCAAAGGTTTACAACTTGACCTTGATCTTTAGTTAGATATGTTTTAGATCCATTAGGATGCTTTAAAACATTCACAATTTTCTTGCTTGACCCTCAAGTAAAGCTTTAAAACAAAAAAAATCTATAAATATAATTACAATGTTTTATCTGATGTGTAAAGTCAGATCCACTTTTTGTAGGTTTTGTAACTGATTGTCAATTTTGATGGTCGGGCTGCTCTATCAGTTTTGTTGGTTTTGTACTCCGCTGGTGTCCCTTAATTGAACTGTTCATCAGGTATGCCTTTTTTTCTTTGTCGGCGATGTTCTCAAAACTGTATCATCGGTAATGCTTATCATCGGTTTGACTCTTGTCAATGTTCATCGGACAATTCTATACATAGCATTTTTATGATAGACATTGTCATCTCGTCGGGTATGCTTGTTGTCCATCGGTTATGCCTATATTGATGACCTTTATCATGTTTTTCCCTTTAAGTATACTAATGGCATAACTTAATGTCATCAATCTCCCCCTTTGAAATTAGTATCAAAAATAGATATGTGCAACATACTTGATGTATTAGTATGCAACCGGTGTATACTTCTTCCTAAGTCATGAAATGACTCCCCCTATGCATATGCTGGTAAGTGTAAGTTTATATACATATCTATTCTTGTTGTACATACATTATACATATCCTCATATAGTATATTGTACATATGTATACATTCCTCCTTTTTCTACTAAAGTATATTGTACATATGTATACATTCCTCCTTTTTTGATA
>MU228403.1:3296128-3328860 GCA_018584345.1 Thuja plicata | reverse complement strand
ATCTATCTGTTCATCTTTCTATATGTATGTGAAATCATAATATAAGTTCTTTACATGTGTAAACATTCAAGAAACATACATGAAAGTAAATAACACATAACACATGATATGATATCACAGAAAACTCTTGTTAGGAAGTAAAAATTGCGGTGGGGATGTCTACCCACAAAAATTCACTCACTGCACATAAGAAGGGAGCCAGTAAAGGCTTACAATTGATCACTTTTGATGATCTACCCTGTTAGGAGTATTAGAGTGGAGACCTGTTAAGATCTACTTTGTTTGAAGCTTTAGCAACACTGTTAAGTGTGCACTCTGTTAAGAGATTTATCAAAGAACTGTTAAGTCCACCTTCTACAAAAGGATTTTAGTTGTGATGCACTTGTTAGAATGCAACTACAATATAAATGTTGATATGATAGTGAATACAATCTCTAATTGCTGATAACAGATCCTGTAAAGCTTACAATGTAAATGTAATCACCTTGAGTGATTGAGTGATACCTTGTCTCTACTCGTCGGTAGCCTTTCTGTGTTCTTGATAACTGATTTGATCTGTTTCTATACTTTGCATGAATTATCTTATGCTACTTAGATGCTCTCCATGGCTACTATCATTTCTCAACTGATTACAAGTCTCTCTTATTACAAATGATTGAACATCTATTTATACTAGTTTCTAGCTTTATTCGTGATTCACGCTTTTCAAATTAACTCTAGATCAAAGGTTTACAGCTTGACCTTGATATTTAGTTAGCTATGTTTTAGATTTGTTAGGATGCTTTAAAACATTCACAATTTTCTTGCTTGACCCTCAAGTTTAGCTTTAAAACACATAAAAACTCTATAAATAGAATTACAATGTTTTATCTGACGTGTAAAGTCAGATCCACTTTTTGCGGGTTCTGTAACTGACTATCATTTCTGATGGTCAGGTTTCTCTGTTAGTTCTGTCAGGTTTGTACTCTGTCAATGTCCCTTAATTGAACTATACGTCAGGTATGCCTTTTCTGCTCTGTCGGCGATGTTCTCAAAACTGTATCGTCGGTAATGCTTGTCGTCAGTTTGACTCTTGTCAATGTTTGTCAGGAAATTCTATACTTAGCATTTTTATGAAGACATTGTCATCTCATTGGGTATGCTTGCTGTCTGTTGGTTATGCCTTTACCGATGACCTTTATCATGTTTTTCCCTTTAAGTATACTAATGGAAAAACTTAATGTCATCAAAAATCTTGGCAGGGGTATTGCGCAATTGGTTTATCAAATCATACTCCTTGCTAGGAAGATGGGATGGAGGTGGAAGAATGGGTTGAGAAGGTGGTAAAGAAGTAGGAACCACTAGATTAGGTTGAGGGTTATTCCTTGTATGATAAGCATGTGAAACTGAATCTATGTTATCAAAGAAATCCAAAGGATCCCCAGGTTTACCTTTGATAGTAATGCGAGGACAACCTTTAATAGTCAATAAGGATTTTGGATAAAGCATGTTAGTTGTCTCAATACTACAAATAGATTCACAAGAAGGATGCATAGAAGACATCCTAGGAGGAGATGAGGTAGGATCTTGATTCTCCATAAGATCATCACTAAGAGGGAGAGCATGAAGGGAATTCATATCATTCTCTGCTAATGCCTCATCACTAGAAGGAATCCCAAATGGAGGTAAAGCAACTATAATGTCTTCTTCTTTTTCTAAAATGTCTACATAAGGGGAGTGTGTTTTAGAAAAAAGAGTCACCATCATGTATGAATACATCATCCATTAATAAATCACCCTCTTTTATCGAGGCATCTTGACGAGGGGGGGATAAATCAATGTCTTTATCTAAGGGTTCATCCCAAAAAGTAGAATCATCCACAATGACTTCATGAGGAAGAGAGTAATCAACATCCAAATCCAAAATTTCATCCCAAATAGGAGGATTATCATCCCTATCAATAAAGAACCTTGTAGGAGCACCATAAATCACTAAAGCTTGATCCCTAAAGGGGAAACAAGGTAAATTATATTCTAAAGCAGGCTCATAAAAAAGACATATATTAGGAGAAGAATTAACATCAATCCTCAACTCATCTTTATAAAGAGAAAGAATAGGAGAAGAATTAACATCAATCCTCAACTCATCTGCTTTCTCTAATATATCCTTACAAGGTAATACCAGAGAGGACAAAGCAACATCACACACACTAAATGAAGTCTTTCTAGGTGTATCAATGTTGTAAATAGTGGAACCTGAAGGTAACCATTCACACACCCTATGGTAAAGATCAATTGAAAATGTTGTAGAGGAGGATGAAATGGGAATAGGATCCATGGTGATCTTATTCAAACATTTTTCATCCTCACTTCCATGTACCTCATTAGGGGATCTATTCTCTTTCGCAACAAAAGCCTCACCAAAGTATTCAAAACAAAAATCATACACGTTGAACACAAAATAACATTACAAGCATGAAAAATGTATTTTTTTTTGTATTTTTAAAGAAATTTGTGATTTTTAATTTTGACATATAAGAGCATAAAATAAATCTACTTTTAAATGCATGTAAGATCTAACATAAGATTCAAATCTAACACCAAAAAGAAAGAGTTGTCTATCGCGGGTTCACCAAAATGTAATATGGGAATATGGATAGGTCTCTTTAGATGGGGTTTTGAACAATGGATATTTTCTCATAAAAGTGACCCTATGCACATATTATCCATATACATTTAATTGTAATGATAAGGAATGTAAATCTAGAAATGTTTTCAAAGTATAATGGAATAAAATACATACCTCCAAAATAGAATCGGCTAAAAACCTGTCAAACAGTCTCAGAAACTGTTGATTTTTGTGTTCCTGAACCGAAACTGTGAGATCTACAAAACCCAGAAATATTTTCCTTTTTTGAGTTAGGTCGACCTTGACCTCTTTGTTGGGGCGCAATTGTGCCCCAAAATGTTTGACCTTGACCTGCACTGCTCCAACAAAAAATTCTATTCGCGGATCGCGGAAGTTGGCCGAAAAGGGTATCCAAATCTATTCCTAAATTCCCTATCCTATACCTGTACCTATAATTTTTTTTTTTGGGGGAGAGGGGTTTGCCTTGGTCAAACCCCGATTTTGGAATTAACCTTAAAGTATAATTGAAATTGCATAAATAAACAAAACAAATAAACATATTCACCTTTCTTGTATGGAAACCCTTGTGGAGGATTCAAATCCTTGGATCCACAAGTATGTATGCACCAAATGAATGTATAATGCAGAATTTAGGATGTAGGATGTCTCAAATCAATTTCTTGTATATTTTCAACATGAATCTTGAATGGATCTTAGAATAGGAAGAGGCCTGCATGGATGTGGATGTAGAAATATTCAACAAGAGGGCTCCATAGAGCTTGAATCCTTCAATGGCTACCAATGGATCTCCTTGATGAATTGAATGCTTGAATGTCTTTGAATTCTTGACTTCTTGATTGTAGATGATTGCTTCAATAGATTATCCTTCATGTGCGTAGGTGATCATGTTCTTGATGCATATGTCTTATGGCTAGAGAAAATGAGAGTATAAAACTTCCTTATATACAAATCTAGGGCACAATCTTCTAGAGAGGCCTACCTTGGAGAATAAAATTCCAATTAGACCTATACCACTAGAAGTGGACCTATATTAAATATAATTTCAAGAGTTGTTGCCTCGAAAACCAGACCAACTGACACGGAAGTGAGAATTAAATCTTTTCGAAGCTCGACATCCAGAAACCCTGGAAACTTGAAATCTGGACCCTAGGTCAGGGTTGAGGTCAACTCTGACCTAGGTCAGGGTTGAGGTCAACTCTGACCTAGGTCAGGGTTGAGGTTGACCTTCACCTAGGTCAAGGTTGAGGTCAACCTTGACCCAAAAGGTTGACCTTGACTTTGAAGTCAAGAATTCAAATCTGCAGATCAGGGTGCCAGAATCAGGCTGGAGAGAAGTGGAAAAGGGGCAGAACAAGGGGAAAATCTAGATCCAAGTCCAAGACCCATTCAAGGTGCTTAACATGACCCCAAACCACTTACTTAGAGGGCTAAACCATTCCAAAATGGAAGTGCTTCCATTTTCTAATGATACAAATATGTTATGGTGAATTCAAGTTGCATATGATAATTCTAATTATAAAAATTAACATATTTTAATCCAATTGTATCATTATCTTGCAGGTCTTCAAAAATGGGAAAATTTGCATGTCCAGTTTTTGGTCCAAAGATAAAATCTCATCATTCAAAAATTTTAGGAAAGAAAGTGTTTGATGAGTATAGGAACTTCCTCCATAGAAATCATAAGTATCGAACTACTGAAAAATATCTTTTCAATGGGAAAGGAGAGACTACATCAAAGCCACAAAGAATAACAACTCGCCTATGGCAGTTGAAATATAATAAAATTAATCATCAAGGTACTATCATTTCACCTAATAGTTTATATTTGGAATTTATATATTTCTATTATGTTTTGTTTGCTGATTATGTAATTGATGATCGTGAAGGTCATCAAGGCATTACTAAGCACCTTCCAGAGGGACTAAAATGTTATCCCATACAATTTAGTAGGTTTCCCTACTACAAGTAGCTACAAATTGTGCATTTTTTTGATACTATGCATATTGGAAAGAATGTAATAGAGATATTATGGAAAATATTGGATGGAAGGTGTGACAAAGAAAAAATTGTCAAAATTTGTAGTGACATGCATGAATCTAATTATGCAATGAATAATTTCATTGAATTAAATATTAGTAATAAATGAGAGGGGGGGGGGGTGAATCAGTGGCCTCAAAAATATTCCAATTAATCAACCCAAAAACTTAGTACCACAATACTAAGCCTCTAGTTATCTTTAGTCTGATAAGATGAATTCCTTCAAATATACTTATCAAATTACTACTGCTCGAAATGCTTTGTTAAACCTTATTCTTTATGTATACCAAATAATAGTCTTCCAATTTACCAAAAAATAGTAAATTACTTAGAGTATACCGATCAATCCAGATTAGCTATATGTAATGAAAAACACTAAAGTAATGAAACACATTGACACATGGATTTTTAACATGGAAACCCTGTTAAGGGAAAAACCACTTGGGACCGGTAACCAAAAATTTTCACTCTTCTGAAGTGAGCTCAGTGAAGAGTCAATATTGTTAAAGGTTGTAAACACACTATTAGGTGTGACCTTGTTAGAGGATTTAAAATATTAGTTTGTCACTTGATATCAGGCATTTCTATGCTACCTTCCTTGTCCAAACTCTTCTGGTTTGTCAAATGGTATCTGGCATCTCATGCTATCTTCATGATCAAAATTTTTGATACTTCTTGGTATGTATCTCAATATAGAAAGTATCTTTAAATCCTTCTCGGTTAAGAGACTTTCTGAATCAATGGTTAAACTAAAACAGTATGATCTATTCACATATACAACTTATACTCGTAGATTTTCAAATCTATTGTAAGCTCATTAAATCAATCTGATCAATATGTCTTTTCAATACCTTTGCTCCACTTTTTTTTTTTCTCAATGATGCTATGCTCTGTTGCTTGGTGTCCACATAAATATTTATCTCTTTCCTCAGCTTGATTGATCATGACTGTATGATGTTTTTCTTCATTAGTTTCTCTCTAGCGTCCTCTTTTTCATTCACTCCCATTTTTTCGTAATGAATCAAGTTGTCTCTTTATAGACATGATATCATCATTTCTAGGTTATTGATTTTATTGGTCTTGGCATGATCCACAATCTTAGCCAATCTGATTTAAAGCATAACTCCCATTTTATCTTGTAGAAATATTCTTTCCAAATGGACAAAACACCTTTAAATTTTTTACTTATCTCTGGCTTTATCTTATCAATGAAAACAATGATAACTACCAGTTAAGTCTATATTTAGCTCTGCCAACTAGATATTTTTTCATTTCTAAACTCTAGTTAACTTTAGTGTTTTAACTCTTTGATAGCTTCGTCAACACTCCAGTTCTCCTCGTGATTCTCCATCGGGGTTGTCTTTCTTTTGGGCTTTACTATAAAGTTTTGCTCATTGGTTAACACTGTAAATCTACTCGTTGGTAATGCTTGTCAGGTTTCTTGCTTGGACATCACTCTGACTTAACTTTTGGTGATCTCTATCCATCAGGTTCCACTAGCCTTTGATGTTTGTAGTCACTTAGTGAATTCTTATCTTTTATATATTATTGAAAGCGTAATATTTTTCTCTCTGATTCTCTGAAGTATTTTGACACTTTAATTATAACCAATTAGATTATATTAGGTTGACATCAATGACAATACAATCCATTAACTAATTTAATGTCTTGCATTATCTTTCTGCATTTTGGTGATCAACTTAACATTTTCAAACATTCAATCAGTTACATGTCATCAATCTCTCCCTTTGGCATTGATGGCAACACACTACATTATCATATTGTATTATTACTAATACAATATGAAATATAACAATTTAATCAATCTTTCCTATTGTAACTATTACAAATGTCTGGTTCTTGGTAAGCTCAAAATAGCTTTGATTTGTTTCTTGCAGAGTGGGTTTCTTCAATCTTCAATCCATTCATTGGATAGATGTAGCATCTTCTATCTTTGTTCTGATATGTGCTCTACCTTGACTATCCCTCTTCTTGATAATTTTTTTTTCCTTTGACAAAAATTTCCCCCTTTGTATGAACTCTCTCCCTATGTTACTTCTCTCCCTTAGATGGATGTTTCATATGTAATCAATCTCTCTTCTTTTGAATATTGATTAACTCTTCCTTTTGATTCTTAGAAACTTCCCTTTATGGATAATGATATAATCTTTTTTGATCAATGTGATAATCTCTCCTTTATGATAATGAATCTCTCTTCCTTATGATAATGAGATAATCTCTCCCTTTGACAACAATGCCAAACAATTCTTCTTCTATATCATCTTCCATCCCTTTTATATAATATATTCCTTGAATTTCCCTATCCATAAGTAATACAATGTCTCTTGTGTTCGATTCATATTTGTACCTTGCTATGTACAAATGTATCTATTGATGTTCATCTTGGTGCGTGGATCAATATGAATGATCTTTTGATTGTATGTAGGCTGATGCAGCCTCCTTGTCAGCTTACTGACCGATAGACAAGGGTTGGATCCCTAGTCTCTGTCTCAGGTACTCAAATGTATCTTTCGGTAATGGCTTGGTGAATATACCAGCTAGTTGTTCCTTTGTTTGAACATATTCCAGTATCACCTCCTTTGCTTGCACTTGTTCTCTTAGATAGTGATACTTGATAGCAATATGATTAGTCTTAGCATGCATGACTGGATTCTTAGAAATGTTAATTGCACTGATATTATCACAATAGATAATTAGTGGTTTAAGAATCTTCATATTCATACCTTCCAGTAACTATTTGATCCATGCAATATTGGAGAAATTTGCAGCAGAAGCCACATAATCTTCTTCTGCAGTAGACTAGGAGATGCATCCTTGCTTCTTGCTGATTCATGTGACAAGTCTGTCACCCATGAAGAATGCTCCTCCAGTTGTTCTCTTTCGGTCATCAATGTTCCAGCCCAATCAACATCAATATAGACTTGTAGCTCAAATTTTCCTACTCTTTTATACCATAATCCATAGTCCTTGGTATTCTTCAGATATCTTAGAATTCTCTGGACAATAGTCATATGTGATTCTTTGGGATTAGCACAGAATATTGGAACTATTCTAACTGCATGTGCTATATCTGGTCTGGTATGAACAACATACATTAGTTTTCCAATCATTGATCTATACAAGGTCTAATTTACCTCATTTGATTTGTCTTCTTTTGTCAGCTTACATCTGGTAGCCATAGGTGTTACTACTGGTTTGGAATCTTCCATCTTGAATATCTTTAGTACTTCCTTGATGTATTTTGACTGAGTGATATATATGCCCGCATCTTGTTGAAGAATCTATAGACCAAGAGAGAATTTGATCTCCCCAAACATAGAAATTTCAAATTCTTTGCTCATTTCATTACCAAAGGATTTGCATAACATTTAATTTGCCCCAAAAATGATATCATCAACAAAAATTTAGGCAATCAAAATATTATCATCAGTATCTTCTTTTAAGTACAGCTTTCTATTTTCGCTAGTTCTTACAAATTTAATGCTAATGAGATAGGAGTGAAATCTTTCATACTAGGCTCTAGGTGCTTGTTTCAATCTATACATGGCTTTATGTAGTCTACATACCATGTTTCTCTTGTCAGGATCAACAAACCCTTCTGGTTGTTCAATGTATACCTCTTCTTCCAGTATTCCATTTAGGAATGCAGATTTGACATCCATCTGGTATACCTTGAATCTTTTGAATGCAACATAAGCAAGTAAGATTCTAAATCCTTCTAGTATACCAATGGGTGCAAAGGTTTCTCCATAATCAATACCTTCTTCTTGTGCATACCCCTTCCATACTAACCTTTCTTTATTTCTTGTGACCTCTCCATTCTCATTTAGCTTGTTTTTGAATATCCATTTGGTGTCGATGACATTCTTGTCATCTGGTCTTGGTACTAGTGTCCATGTACTATTCTTCTTAATCTATTCTATTTCTTCATTCATAGCACTGACCCATTCTTCATTCTCAAGTGTAGTATTAATAGATTTAGGCTCAAAATCACAAAGTAAACATCTAGTGTTTAGTGAATTACTTCTTGTTCTCATTCTAGTCTTCTTGTCTCCTATGATTTGATTCTATGGATGATGTCTTCTAACATACTTGGCAAGTTTTGTTTCAACTCTTTGTTCATCATTCTGATCATCTTCTTGACCTTCATTCTGATCTCCATCACTCGGAACATCATCTTGAGGATTTTCTTGATTTTTGGTAATTGAAGCCTGATGCTCAGGTGCAATGTTCTATTGCCCAGGAGTGATACACTATTGCTCAGGTAGAGTGTCAGGTTCTGTATAAACAAACCTGGTGTAGTCCTCTAGTTCTTTTATGCTTTCCTTATCATTATGTTTAGCAAATTCATCTATTTTCACATTTTCACTTTCAATGATTTTGCTAGATGACTTGTTAAGACATTTATAAGCCTTGCTTTTGGTTGAGTACCCTAGAAATATACCTTCTTCACTTTTGGAGACGAGTTTTCCATTTCTGTCATCTTTCAAAATATAACATTGACTGCCAAAGATTCTGAAGTAACTTACATTGGGTGTGTGACCATACCAAAGCTCATAGGGTGTCTTCTTTGTGTCCTTCAATTGTACTTTGTTTAATGTCTAGAAATAAATAATGACATATTCCCTCTAGAAATTTTAAGTGATGCTCTTCTCAATCATCAATGTTCTTGCATAGTCAACAATTGATTTATTTCTCCTTTCAGCAATTCCATTTTGCTGTGGTGTTCTTGGTGCAGAAACCTATCTTTTAATTCCATGCTCATTTCAATAGTTAGTGAATTCATCATAAATAAATTCCCCTCATTTATCTGATCTTAAGCATTTCAATTTCTTTTCACTTTATTTTTCTACCATAGCCTTATACCATTTAAAAATCTTAAATGCTTCTGATTTATCTTTTAAGAACATAACTGTCATCATTCTAGAATAATCATCAACAAACAAAATGAAATACCTATCTCCATAGTAACTCTATGTCCTCATGGGTCCACATAGATCAGTATGGAATAATTCTATAATTGCATTAGATGTATGGGTTTTACTCTTGAAACTAGACTTTGTCATCTTACCTTTGCCTCTCTGCAATCTTCTTGCCATTAGTGCTTCAATCTCATCAAGTCCTTGATTCTCATTATCACTTTCACTACCATTTCTAATAGCATGTCTATGACTTGAATTGATTATTTTCAAAGAAGATTTGAATGCAAATTCTATAGATGGCAAGACACTATTATCAAATTTATTCATCTCAAATGAAATTGGTCTACCAATCAGACTATCTAGAGTAACTGCATTGTTTGCAACTTTTCTCTTTTTTTGAATAGAAGAAACTCTAATAGAATATACAAGTAGTAAGGTTCTTAAGATTTTACTTACCACTGTCTTCTCTTCAAGTACACCTCCAACTTCTCAGATAGCATTGACTACCTCTTTGATTCTGCAGCTATACTAAGTGATATTTTCTCCTTCTTTCATCCTTAGGTCATCAAACCTCCCTCTTATACTTTCTGCCTTGGCTCTTACTACATTAGCATCTCCTCCATGTACAAGCTTCAAATTATCCCACATTTTCTTTGTAGAGGTATAGATTTTGACATCTTGAAACTCAACATCGGAGAGTGATGAGGCAAGTTCTATCATCATGCAATTATGTTCATGCTTTTCTCTTAATTGCTCAATAGTGTGAGGTCTTGTAGGAAACACAAATTCGATATAAAGGTATTGAGTGACATCATTACCAATACCTGATAGGTGGAGTCTTATTCTACTTTTCCATGATACAAATTTGTCTTTATTCAACTTGGCCTCATCTTGTCTGTTCATCTTGTGATCTTTTGCTTGATCTGTTAAAATCCTTTTCTAAGAACACAAGCTCTGATACCAATTGTTAGTAATAACTAAGAGAGGGGGGGTGAATCAATGGCCTCAAAAATATTCCAATTAATCAACCCAAAAACTTAGTACCAAAATATTAAGCCTCTAGTTATCTTCAGTCCTATAAGATGAATGCCTTCAAATATACTTATCAAATTACTACTACTCAGAATGCTTTGTTAAACCTTATTCTTTATGTTTACCAAATAACAGTCTTCCAATTTACCAAAAATAGCAAATTACTTAGAGTATATCGATCAATCCAAATTAGCTATGTGTAATGGAAAACACTAAATTAATGACTCATAAACACATTGACACATGGAATTTTAAGCTGGAAACCCTATTAAGGGAAAAACCACTTGGGACCGGTAACCCAAAACTTTCACTCTTCTAAAGTGAGCTCGACGAAGAGCCAACCCTGTTAAAGGTTAGAAAGACACTATTAGGTGTGACCTTGTTAGAGGATTTAAAAGATTAGTTTGTCACTTGATATCAGGAATTTCTATGCTACCTTCCTTGCCCAAAATCTTCTAGTTTTTCAAATGGTATCTAGCATCTCATGCTATCTTCATGATCAAAATTTTTGATACTCCTTGAGATGTATCTCAATATAGAAAGGATCTTTAAATCCTACTTAGTTAAGAGACTTTCTGAATCAATGGTTAAACTGAAACAATGTGATCTGTTCACATATACAACTTATACTTGCAGATTTTTAGATCTATTGTAAGCTTGTTAAATCAATCTGATCAATATATCTTTTCAATACCTTTGCTCCACTTTTGTTCTACTTGGTGATGCTATGCTCTGTTGCTCGGTGTCCACATAAATATTTAGCTCTTTCCTCAACTTGATTGATTAGGTCTGTATGAAGTTGTTCTTCATCAGTTTCTCTCCAGCATCCTCTTTTTCATTCACTCGCCTTATTTTCATAATGAATTAAGTTGTTTCTTTATAGACATGATATCACCGTTTCTAGGTTCTTAATTTTCTTGATCTTGGCATGATCTGCAATCTTAGCCAATCTGATTTAAAGCATAACTCTTGTTTTATCACGTAGAAATA
Source organism: Thuja plicata (assembly GCA_018584345.1). Classification (NCBI taxonomy): domain Eukaryota; kingdom Viridiplantae; phylum Streptophyta; class Pinopsida; order Cupressales; family Cupressaceae; genus Thuja; species Thuja plicata. The sequence continues at coordinate 3,317,229 of MU228403.1, read as the reverse complement.
TTCTTGCCAACTAGACAAAACAACTTTAAATCCTTTACTTATCTCTGGCTTTATCTTGTTGATAAAAACAATGATAACTACAAGTTAAGTCTATATTTAGCTCTTCCAGCTAGATATTTTTTCATTTATGAACTCTAGTTAACTTCAGTGTTTTAAATCTTTGATAGCTTTGTTCAACACTCCAGTTCTCCTTAGGCTTCTCCATCAAGGTTGTCTATCCTTCGGGATTTACTGTAAAGTTCTGCTTGTCGGTTAACACTGTAATTATCCTCGTCGATAATGCTTATTGGGTTTCTTTCTTGGGCATCACTGTGACTTAACTTTCGGTGATCTCTATTTGTCGGGTTCCACTAGCCATCAATGTTTGTAGTCACTTAGTGAATGCTTATCTTTTATACATTACTAAAAACATAATCTTTTCTCTCTGATTCTCTGAAGTCTTTTGACACTTTAATTATAACTGATTAGATTATATCAAGTTGACATCAATGACAATACAATCCATTAATTGATTTAATGTCTTGCATTATCTTTCTGCATTTCGGTGATCAACTTAACATTTTCAAACATTCAATCAGTTACATGTCATAGTTAAATAGAAATGGAGACCCAATTAATATAAGTGCCCTTCCTTGGTTATTAATGAAACAACAAAGTGATGCCATAAAATAAGTCATACAAAAAATTTGATTTCCCGCAGGGTTTTCTGCAAACATAAGAAATCTCATATCAAAGAAAAGTGAATTTGGGCCAGGGTTAAAAATGCATGATTGATATACCTTTATCAAGGTAATTCATGTTCTTCTGTGTTTACAATATGTTTGTAAATTGCATACACTTTTCATTGTATTATGTGAGAAAAGAATGACTTGATTAGTTTGTAATTATTGCAGTACGTGCTTCCTCTATTTCTCCCAGAGAACTTCGACAATAACATCAAACAAGTGACATATGATATTGGAAAATACATGAGGTAAGCAATGATATCTGTTTAATTTTTTGTATATATTTATTATATTTACAATTTGTTTTTCTTGTTATGTAATATATTGTAAAGTCTTGTATTCAAATATTTTTGTGTCTTGAATGTCTTGTAGGTGGTTTTCATCTAAAGAAATCCATAAAGAAGATATCAAATATTGGAAGAGAAGAATCCCTCATCTAATGTGTGAAATGCAAAAGTGTCTACCTTCAACTTGTTTCAATGCAAAAGAAACTACCTCATACATGAAGTTGAGTAGATTGAATTGTGTGGACCTATACACACTCAGTTAATGTGGATTGTTGAGAGGCACTTGAAATTTTTGAAGGCCTTGGTTCAATAAAGAGGACATCCTGAGGGTTATATGGTGGAGGAATATATGGTATACCAAACTATGGTATACCTTACTGAATATCTTTTGAATCTTGCATCAAAGATTTATATAGATCGCATTTGGAATCTCGACACCATTAGAAAATTAGAAGGGGAGTACTTGGTGGGGAAAGGTAGATTGAGGAAAGTGAGAGGTAATAAATTATAAGATGTTATTGTAATTAATTAATTCTTATTCTTCAAAATTAATCGGTTGTAAGTCATCTATTTATTTTTTGTATAACTGCTCGAGAGTGGGATGCAATACATTTGTATATTGCAAACAATCAAGATTGGATGACGATATGGATTGAACGATGTCATCATTTTGGTCGCACACTAACATGGGAAGGTGTGTTTTCATTGGTTAAAGAATCTCATTGTAATGGAGATTCCAATGTTACACAAAGGGAAATAGATTTAGCATATGGTTAAAAATATTTTCAAGTAATTATAAATTTGTTAACCACCTATATGTTTATCAACTCCTCATGCAATAATTTTTACATGTTTGATATATTATAGTAGGTCAAAAAACACAAAGCTATGTTTTGCAATGGTCATAAATTTTGCATCAAAATGTTGGATGACATGAAGAAAACTTGTGATTCTGGGATAAGTGCAGTCTTTCAGGTGACTAATATTTCATCTAGAAATGACTTACATCCTTGAGAGTCTCAAAATCGATACTATGGCATTTTGGATGATATACTTGAGTGTGACTTTAATTCCTTCAGATTAGTTCTCTTCATCGTTAGATGGTACAGGCTATGACTTAATCAAAATGATCCTGATAGAACTATTATCGAACATGACAATGGATTTGTAATGATTAATATAAGGTGGTTTGAGCTAGTTGGGGATGCGCCCTATGTTCTTCCAAGCCAATGTGAGTAGGTATTTTACTCAGAGGTTCCACATAAATTGGGTTGGTCATTTGTTGTTAGACATGATCCCAGAGGAAGGCTGATAAGGTATAATGCGATGGAAGAAGAAGATTCCAAACAAGTAGAAGATGATGTAGATGATGATCACGATCAAAAGTTAGTCAATGATGTTCTTGACACAACTTTTCTTGAAGAAGAAGAAGATGATGATGATGACGATGCTGCTACTGATCATGATGATGATGATGATGCTGATGATGATGATGATGACATTGATGATGATGATGATGATGACAATGATGGTGGTGGTGATGATATTGACAACAAGCATGATCATGGTGATGAGTTGGATAAAGAAGAATATCAATGACATGAATGAAATGTAAAGTTATGTGATCACTTCTTAATCCATTTAATATTGATTTCTTGATAGAAATGTAAAGTCATGCAATCAATGCTTAATCTATTTAATATTGATTTCTTGATAGAAATATACAGTTATGTGATCAATGCTTAATCTAATTAATTCATGATGTAACTTTTAATGTTTTTAATTCATATGTGATGCTTATGGTTTTTAATGTACCTACTATGTAATTTTGAGTATATGTATCATGAATTTTCTAGCTAACATAAGATAATTGATTTACATATGTAGGAACCCAAACCCCTTTCACGAGCATCCCACACAGTCTCATGGATCAACAGGTATAAGTCAGTACACCCTATAAATATTAATATCTTGTACAATTTGCAAAATATATCTCATTACTTTCTATCTCTCTTATTTTATGGAGTTCAGGTAGTAGCAAATAGGTATTTTTTAGATGTGTCTCCCTCAAGCGAAGGAAATAAAGGAATGGAAGAAAAAAGTGAGACATGTAGTATGTTTGAATTAGGGAGATCAACCAAAGGTCAAAAGATTAGAAGGAAATTCAATAAACACATAAAATTTTTCCTTTCTCAAGAGGGGTCATGTTTTTATGATGATGAGAGCAAATGCAACATTGAGGTGCCCTTTAGGTACAAACATCTACAGAAACAATGGGTCACCAAGGACTTCCTCCAATAAACACTGATTTTAGTGTTAAAGGCAAGATATATCGCATAGCACCATCGTCATTTGATGGTTTGGGCCTATTTTCCATGGATGACATAAAGGTCTCTTACAACAAATTTGTTGAATTGATGGAGTATGTTGGACCTTGTTACGATTACAAAAGTTGGATGTGGATTGTTCGATATAAAAAAAGTATGTGTAGGTATGCAATCTCAACAAATTATATTCAACAAAAACATAAAGAAAAAATTAAAAGAGTGGCTATATACATTGACAGAAGGTCAAAATCATCAGGGGATATTGTAGGTTTTATAAATAGTATGTGACTTGTGTCAACAATTAAGAAACCCAATTGCATATTTGAGGCGTGCGAGGGAAATCATGTATTTATATATGCGATAAAATCAATACATGCAAGGGAAGAGATACTTATTGATTACAATTTGAATTTCATAGATACAAACATTGTCACTATCATGGGGGTGCAGGTATGTACCATGCACCATTAAATAATTAAGGTTTTTTGCTTACATTTTTATATTTGAGTTCTTTTTATAATGTTGAATCTAATCCTTCTAGGAAAGGAAATTTATCCAAAGAAACTACTACAAATAAGCCCTCCAAAACCAACCACATCTAGAGAGTCTCCTCACCATCCACCTCATCTCCATCATCATCTTCTAATGAAATTTATTAATCTATTCCTTTCTAATGAAATTTTCTAATGCCTTTCATGTCCCTAGTCCAATACTCAATATTTTCTATAATTAATTAAACTATTTTATTAATTATTGGTTAACTTTATATAATAACAAAGGGCCACAATATGGATCAGTCACATAGAGGGGAAAATGATGATCTTGTAGGCACTTCTTCTTCCCAGCAGGTAAACCTCTTTGTTATTGTACAAATTAGATAGAAGCAAAATGTTAAATCATGTTTTTAATTATGTTATTTTCATCACTATTTTGGAGTAATTTTAATAGAGCTAGTAATATTGTTGTCATAGACATGTGGTCATCAGAGAAAGGGAAAGGAACCCACAGTCCCTCAAGATGAGTCCTTTGACAAGGGCTTAGATGTTGATTTTACAACTTGTGATGACCCGACCACTGCAATTCAAAAGTTCCTCCAAATAATTGGAAAAAGAGTGTCTCAATTGTCAACTATATACCCTCTGACTTGTGAGTCATGAAAGAGGACAATTGAATTGATGCACCAACCTCAAAAATTCAAAGTAAGTGTTAATGTAATTTTTAATTATAAAAAAAGTTTAATAAAAGTTTTTATGTTATACTAGTCTTTTATGTCATTAACTAATAATCAGATGTGTTGTTTTTACAACTTTTTTTTGCATAGTTTTGATCCTCATGGCCATGATGAGGGTATTGTAGGTGGTTCAGATAGATCACATATTCGACTATATTTTTTTTATGCTCTAACAATATTGTCCATGCTAGTCTATGCTTTTATTATGCTCTAACAATCTTATTCTTCAACACCTATCAATGATCATATGGTATTGCCGCCTCAGACGAGGACATGCCCAGATGTACTACTGCCTGCATTGTCGACAACATGCAGAATGACCACAGATGCCATGACACCACCTACTGGTACATAGATTTCATTTTCTCTCTCATTATTTATATTTTTATTTCCCTTGAAGTATTCTTTCTTGGGGGCATTTAGTAATGGATTCAATTTATGCAACAAGAGATGCATCACATGATGAGGAATTTCATGGATGTACTCATATTCCTAGTATGGGAACAATGAAGGATTGCATATTGATTGTGAGCGATGAAGAAGGAGTTCCCTTGAAAGTAGCCAAACTTCTAGGTACTTTAAAGACTCGACCTTTCTTTTACTATACAATCGTATGTTAATTACACATTGCATTCACTATGAGAAGCTTCCATCTATTGTATTCTTATTTTATACTATTATATCCTTTGACTAATGATCCCATGATTATTTTGTAGGGAATGATGTTTTATGTGATAAAATTAATGACAAGTGTTTGCTGATATTTGGGCTCACCCTCCGTACATGGTGGAACATCATATCTGAACTAAAACCCCAATCCACTATTTTGATTTCATATCATTGCTAGGATAGTTTTCCTTTAATCCATTTCTTGAACTATATTAAAGGTAAGTTCAATTCATTTATGAATATAACATTGTTTTTTTTCTTAAAATGTGGAATGTCAAAGATAAAAATTTAAAGAATGCTCGCGTAGAGAGTATGACAAACTTATTTGGACCTCCTGCATTTGAGAAAAATAGGCTCCTTGAGAAAGGTAGGTTATGTTTCAATTATATTAGGGACCAGTACAAGAGTACATTATCAAACAACCCAAAGTATGAGCATCCCCCCCGCATTCCTGATTTAGAGTGGAAAAATCTTATTTTGGATATGAAGGAGAGAAGCGAAAGAAAAAAAGGAAATACACCACCAGACAAAAAAAGAAGGTATGTGATACTGTTAAGAATGTAATTATGTACTAAATAATCTTTATATTTATATGAACTAACATATTTCAAACTTTTCATAGATTGCATGACACATCAAAGGAAACAAAGGCAAGACTAGAAAAGCACAGGCAACACAAGCTCGACTCTGGTGGTTATTTGAAACTTGCTACATGAGTTGTAAGTCTTAGTAAATGAAAAATTGTATGTAAATATTTATAATCTACAATCAATTTTGTTTTGATGAAATAATGAAATAAAAATTCACGATACCAAGCAAAAATGCAGGGCGCGAAGTTCAATAGAAGTCTCTCAAAAGAGGACAAGAGAATTGGCTTCCAACAAGGCTATAGAGCCGTGGTTGAATGAATACGAGAAATAGGTGCACAAGGTTCTACTAATGGATCTGTCGTGGTAAGTAAGCTAAATGATAATTTTTTCAAATTGAATAATTTACCAATTAGTTTATTTGATGTTAAGTTCCAACATAAAGTGAGTATATTTTTTTTAAGTAAGCAAATAATGATAACAATGTGTATGAAATTGGAATGCAGCCTGCCGATTTTGGTACACCACTTGTGCATGATGAAGCTGGTTTGGGTGTGCATCATGCTGATGGAGGTAAACATTTTCTATTCAAAATTTTATATGTAATTATTAATACAAGTAAACATCTTAAATTGATTGGTGTAGTAATACATATTTAATTGTAACAGGTGTTTGTATTAATGTAACATTTTGTATTGTAGTTGTAGAGGATGTAAAGATCGGTGTTTATGAGTATGTTGAGGTTGAGGCCAGACAAAATGATCTAGAAGTTGGTGATGTGACTAGATCAGGTAAAGAGCACCACAGTTAATCTCTTTAAAGTATTGAAATACATGTAAAAAATTATAATAAAATGTTTTTAATTTAACCCTTTTATTTGTTATTGCAGAGGACCCCCCTTTGCATCAACAGAGAACTAGGCGTGCATTGAGTTCTAGAGAAGAGGGTAGAAGAACTAATGAGAGGGTAGATGATCATGATGACACTGATGCTCCTCTTAATGATTTCTTAAAATAGAGAAACTTAAAGAAAAAAAGAAATGATTGTCATCTATGTACCTTAATTGATAATGACTGATTTTTATGTGTCAATGAATTTAATTATGTGCTATTGAATATTCATAAATTATATAATGTGTTAATTAATATTGATGAATTTTGTGTTTTAATGAATGTTATCATGTGACAATTAATGAATGTTACATTTTATTAATGGATGAAAGAATGAATGAATGTTAGATGTTAACGGGGAATTTAGAGTGATGTTAGGGGGGGGTGGGGCCAAATGAGCTTCCACCTTCATGTGGTTGGCCCTGTTTAGTAGAGAATATTAAACTATTATCAAAACAAAGTGAAGCTCACTAAGGTTGTTCCTTGTCTAGGGTCTCAAATGTACCCTTTATCCCGCTGTCAAAATTGCAAGGCTTCAAGTGGTATTGTCCAAAAGTAACTAAGCTAGTACTCGTTATTATCTAGGCATCTTCTAGATAAATGAATCACCGTTACCTCAAGTTTGATATAACTTTAGTCAATGGTTCACTAGTTATAAGCTTGAGATAGATGAATCTATACCTTTTGGATAATAGTTTTATTGTTAACTAGGATGTTTGTTTTTTTCTAACTCAAAGGGTTCAAGCTACTGATTAGTTTGGAGGAAAAGTTTTAAAGAATGTATGAATGCGTTATGACTACATCCTTAAAAGTTTAATTGTTTTTCAAACCTATTTATTTTTCACTGCCTATATTTACTAGACCATTTACCCTTTTTATTGAGTTTCCTTTATCCATTTATAGTTTTCCCTCGTAGCTACCTTCTATTGGTAGTTTCCTAATATTATTAGTCACTATTAAAAATATATTATGTCTCTCTAAATTCTATCATTCCATTTTCCATCTTAGCCCATTTTACTCGTAATACAAAAATTATTTTCATTATTGTACAATGTCTTTAGACTTTTTCTCTTGTCTGCCATTATCTGCCTCTTGAATAACATTTAAGCTAAGTTTATCAGGCAAATTTTATCCACGAACTTCTAAGAAGACTCTTTTATGCCATGAATACCCAACAAACAACTATCATTATAGATCAATGATTGAAGTTCTTGTGTGAATGCAATATAGTGAAAATCACACCCCTTGTACCATTAGTCCTTCATACCACATCATACCACACTCATAGTGAATCTTGCCAACTTTTTAGCAACAAGCATTGTAAGCATGAACCCTATTTCAAGAAAGTAAATTCACACCAAGCACCAACATCATGCCAAAGTCTGCTAATAAAAAAATAGTATTCACTAACAAAAGATGAACAAATTAAATGGTGATTTAATAGTTCCAAGTAGTTCTCAAGAAATGTAATTGCAATGTATATATCCAAATATTTAATTTGATAAAATTTTAGGCTATTGGTTTTTTGGATGCACTATTCAAATTCCACAACCAATCTCTTCGCTTAGATTGGCCTTATGGAACTTATTAACACCCTATCAATGAGCCTTAGCCTTCAAAGGGTAATATTTACCATCTTGGGATTATCTCTATAATTATAGATCATTCTAATGATGTTGTGTCGCTATATTTTGGAAATTAATTCAAGCAGAGTCTTTCTCTTCAAATAGAGAAATGAATTTTCTAGAGAGAGGTTTCAAGGGCAAGCATTAAAATAAGTGATAAAGTAAAAAACAAGTATTTTTTGCAAAATACAATGCAAAGAAACAATACTACCATTGGATTGAGAAGAAAATAAATACAAGGATCCATCAAAGAATATAATATTACTATAGGCTTATGATATAATCAAGAAGTCTACAGTCACTACTTGAAATAAAAATTTGTTGATCATCTTCTATTGTCTGATCATTTGTGGTGAATATATTATTATCAAGAATAGAAAAGTGTTGTTAACACCCACATATTTTTGTTCTTGGCTCCAATTTGACTATTTTTAAAATGAATTACTCCTCATCTAGATATTTTGTTTGCGTGATATTTAAACTACATGCAACAAAATTTTATCAAAGTAACACAAAAAAAAAAAACACCTTGATGCCGACAGAGTTGCCGATATTGATGAACTAATGGACAAGAATGTGCAACCCAATCATAGTTGTGTTGAAGTTGAGGTAATATAATAGTTGTTACGGAATTTTTTTTATAGATTTTTAATTCTTTACTTCACTTATATTAACTTTGCATGATGTTTAAACCACATGTAGAGCAATCATATGCAATCAAAATGAAAAGGAGAAGACAATGTTGATAGTGATTATGTCGAACTCAAAGATTATTTACATGATATTCATATTAGTAGCCATGCTAAACTTGAGGTGAGTGCTATGAAACTTTACTTTTCCTTGTTATGAAATCAGGTTTCACACAAATATATTTCAAAATTTGAAATTAAAAACTCAAAATAGTCCCTCTTATCTTGAAAATAGGTTTCAATGATTGCACTAAATTTGTCCTTTCACTTTAGTTTTGAAAACTAAAACACAAATTTAGATGGGATCATGTCGACTATCATTGATTTTATTTTCTATCACTATAATACTCCTCACGAAAGCTTTGGAGAATTAGAAGTCCTTTAGAACAAAGAATGAAAATATGAAGAGAAGAAAAACAACTTCATCTAAAAATAGTGAAAACCTCTTAAGCTAGTTTTCCATTCTCAAATCCGGAGGTAACTCAATGACAATAGAAACATACCTGCACAAACTAATTGGCCTTTTGTGCATAAAATTGGACTATTACAATGACACCATTAATCCAATTTTCCTGAATCTAGAGTATCCATGGTGCCACTTGGAGTTAAATTTAAGAAGGCTCTCTTTTCCATTTTAGCATTGTCTTCTAATTTTGATTACCACCACAAATTCTAACCCTGAATAACTACTTGAAATTTATTTGACCACTTATATTATTTTTTGGCATTGACCATGGCTACTATCTCATGGTAACACATGTTGTAAGGAATATTACAAAACTCACTAACTTTTACAATTTTTGATGATCCTCTTTGTATTGACAGTGACCATTTTGCTGATTTTATGCTATCCATATCAATGCAGTGGTCTTCTCTCTTCATAATGTTATGACTTCTCCTAGTTGCATAATTGAGATTAACACTGCTTGATCCTCATTGCTTCTTTAAATCCTAATAGTCTCCATGTTTTCACAACTCTCACTTTATATCCTGATTTCATTGTTCACAAAAAAGTTTTTCATTGAAAGAGAAGCATCCTCATTGTCTTGTCATCTTGAATTTTGATCCTACTGCCATGAAAACCAATGATAGTCAGTCCATAGGCCTGCCTTGTCATGCATGTCATAGTGCACTGCACCGTATTGAGTCACTAAAATTAGCATTTAATGTCTTTGATATAATTATTCTTAAAATATTTTTCAATTCTTTTGACAACACTTGATACTATTTTTCTTCTCCAATGATTGTCCTGAAGCAAAGTTTTCACTAAGTGGTTCCTCTTTGAAAAGTGATACTTATTCATATGGAAATATACCCCTTTGATGTTCTTAATTTATCTCTATATATTGAGGTGTTTTTGGTTCATATCTTTGACATTTTTTTGGTTTATTTTGTAACCTTTAATCTCACCATCTTCTCTTGAAAGGTCATTGAGCCATTTTGTAACCTTTAGGCCAACTAGGCCCTAGGTGGGTCAACAAGGGTCAACACCTCCAGGGGTGGTCAAAGGTGATTAAATTGATGTAATTAATGAATTTATGAGATATTTTTCATGTCTTATAAGTACTAGGTTGCAATAAGGTCATTTGGTTGAGAAATGTTAAAATTGCAAAAAATTGCTCAAAAGTTGCTTTGGTGACTTTGGCAATTTTGTGCAAAACTTGTCATTAAGTTGTCCAAATGACCAAATAATTCAAAATTTAGTTGAAATAGATAAAATATTATTTTAAAGGATATTTAAACCCCCTATGGGTTGGGGATTTCATAGGAGATGTGATTTGAAAGAAGAAATTAATAAAACTCTGATTTTGTAATGTGCATTTGCAGTCTTTTTGCTGATCAAAGGCTTGGATCTGATGGAAATTGAATGATTTTGATCCCTAAGACATTGGGAATTCAATAATAATGAGTTTAATTCATTTTATAATTTATTTGGGCATTTTTTGTGGAGTATGGATTTAGATTGAGTTCAATCTTTCAAAATAATCCCAAAACCATCTCTATTAAGGGTTTGAAGACAAATTGTTTGGTCACTCAAAAGCTCACCGTTTGAAAATTATGAAATTATGAATTATTATTATTATATTTAATTCTCTTTCAATTCATATAGGTCTTGAAAATGTAAGTTGTGTCTCTTGAAATAAAAATGATTCTCTGGCGGGTCTGTTACATTATTTCTACAGACTGTGATAACATTGATTTGTTAATTGAAGATGCCAATGGAGGTTAAAAATGCTATATGGAGTTTAAAAAGGTTGTAAATGATCTATATATTCCTTTATAATTTTAGGAAAAATAATGTATTTTGTTTTGTCCTCTGTTATTGAAATGCTTGATCAGACAGTCCTAGACAACAACAATCACAGTCATGAATAATTACCTTCTTTGTTTGGAGTTGTCTTATATCTTGAAATTTTTTTTAAGTATGTTATTGTATCTTTAGTATATTGTATCTTTGTTTTTTTATAGTTATTATATTATATGTTGAAGGTGATCAATGAAGTAAACTAACATAAGACTTTTCAACTGTTTTGACAGTAAGTTACAAAGTCTGATTTCCTCTATGTTTGGGACTCTTTTACTATTGAAACCTCCTAAAGACCTTGTAAATAATTCCTTAAATGTGTATTTATATCCTTGTATTAAATTTTAAGTTATGTGTTAAAGATGATCAAAAAAGGATGGTCTTGGAAAACCTTATCGATTTGATTTTTGACAGAGAATGGACAAGTCTGATTGGTGTTGTTACAAAAAAAAATTGTGATGGGTTTAGTGTATCTAAAGATAATATAAATGTATATATACCATGCTGAGACCTCATGGTAAGGGTTGGGAACCAGGTTTCTTTCCCATATGTGTGAGGATGTACAATAGTAAAGTCTCTGATTTGTGAGTAGTTTTCAAAAAGTGTAAGAAGGTGTGTTAGAGTGGCTTCAAGGCGTGTTGAAACATCACGAATCTGGTAAAATTGTTGGAGTTCATTTTGAGGTTTATTGTATCTTTTGATTGTGATTAGTTATTTGAGGTGAAGTTATAATAGCTCATGAAGACTAATTTGTATCAGATTTAATAGTGAAGGGTCCCTATTTTCTTGGAATGGAAAGATGTTGTGAGTCTTGTAAACAAGTGAAGTTATTATCATCATTGATAGAGATTTTAAAAATAAGAGAATTTAATATTTTTATATTCCTCTTGAGTCAAGTTGAAGTTATGGAATTTAGTTTGGGTCAATAGTACCCTTGGAGATTTGATGTTTGTGTTGGATGCTCTGCATCACATTTGTATTAAGTCATATGGTTTTTCTTGTAACATCATGACAGTTACATCACCCTTTTCTCATGGCATATGATTGATCCATCTCTTTCATATCCATTATTATATTCTTTAGACCATCTTGATCGTGCCATGACTGAAACAATCACTTGCAATACTCTTGTTAGACAATCATGCATCTCCATATCAATCATTGGATCACACTTTAATCAAAGGATCATAAAAACTATAACAATAGAGGGCTCCTAAAATAGTGAATATATACTTACTTACATTGTAATACATATAATAACTCACTTCTCTCCATTATAGAATAGTGTCCACCACTATCACAGTCTTTTGTTGGAAAAAATGCATGATGACCTCCATGTTTTCCTTTAACTATTTTGAGTTCATCACACACATTATCTCAGGAAAACCCCTTGAATTTTAAAATACCTCTTCTTTTAACAAATAATTTTTTCCCTACTACCTTTAGAATGTTACTTTGATGTCTTTTAGCAACACTATCATGACCATGTTCTCTATGGGGTGTCATTGAATGCTACTCTCATGAAATACACTCTTGATTGCTGATCACATTTTGGATATAATTCATAGTTTTTGGATTTAAATATGATTGGAAGATGTTCCCTATTTTTCTCTTAATTCATAGTGTTGGCATATAATTGAACTTATAATTCATGTAAATGATGGACTAGCCTATTTAAAATTGAGATATACTTCAGTCTTGCTGACCGTGTCCATCATTTCATATGATAAATTCACTTCTTTTTCCTCTTTTGAAAGCACTATATTTGTATTATTTTCCATGACAACATGGGAATTTCCTTTCTTCTCATCCTTATTTTGGAAATACATGACAATAGTGAAAATCATTATATTCCTCAGCTTAATAGTGCTTCTCACTGTCTTTCTTTACCATTGTATTGTTTACACCTCATTGTCCTTGCCATTGTAAATACCACTCTTTTTCTACAAACAACTTCTTTTTAAACAAAAGACTGAAGTTCAAATATTCATAATTGTTTCTCAACCTTTTCCTCTCTTACATTTGGCACTCACGCCTCAAAACTACTACTTTTTTATGATGAATCCGTTGTCATTTCTATACTTGGTGCTCTTTCTTCTATTTCCACAACTCACCATACTATCATAATAGCAGGATACCCTTGATAAAATGAAAATATTTCTACCAAAATAGTGATTTCTTCTCTATGAAGCATCCAATACATTTTCTTCCCACAATGAATACTTCAACTCTACCTAAGAAATGAATGAAGTCTTCTAAACAAAACCTCATCAAGAAATGTGATAAAATCCTATGAAAAAGTGGCATCTACTCAAGAAAATAATTAACATTACCTCATTCCCACATTTAGACCTTATCTTTGGATTTGTTGCTACTTGTGTGTGCATTGTTGTTCCTACACTTTTTGAAGCATTTTTTTAGGACATCTACTACTTCTTTTAAGAGGGTTTTGCTGTATTGTTTGATAAAAATTGATAGGAGTGAAAATATAGCCTTAAAAAAATAGAGTGGTCTTGAAAAAGATCATGCAAAACTCCACTGTGATGTTTCTATCTCCAAATTGTTGCCTTTTGTTCATACATGCTATTCTGGCATCAAGACTTGCTTTCTCTACAAGACATTAACCAAGATTTCTACTTTCTCTCTTCTTGTGCATGCTAGGGCTTCACTGAATCAAACTCAACCAACCTGAGTTTGGGATACTCCTTTGTGGTTAGTATTAAAAAGAAAAGGAAAAATTGAGTAGTTGTACAATATTGATTAATATTGATAATAATATATACAATTGATAAAATAATGACAGTTGCTGATGGAATTATGTATAAGGTAAACATAGGTCAATTGCATTGAATTATTAGGTGAATTAAATGATTTTGCATCAAATACACTCCAAACTTATAGGTCATTTGGATGCTTTTGTGTTACATTTACTTGTTAGTGTTGCCTTGAACAGTAGGATTTAGAATACCTAAAACTCATCTGCATTTTTACTGAGGGAAATAAGTTCAAGTACCTAAGGCATCCCTCTACATACAAAATCCTTATGCATGGGAGTTTTAAGCTTCTAAGAAAGTTTTCTATTGTGACGTAGCCTGAAGATGTGGTTAAAATAGAAGTAAAATACACACATAATTCTATAAGATCACGGTTGCCAATTTGAACTACTTAACTAATGAGAAAGATTTTATAAAACATTGATTATATTTCTTTTTACATTTTATAGCCCATTGAAGAGTTTTTCGATAGCCAATTTGAACTACCTAATTCAATCACTTTATCACATTTAAATTTTACATGATTTTGTTTTAAAATTCATATCTAAATTGCTATATCTTTTTTCCAAAAAATATACTTTTGGACAAAAATAGTAAAGAGATCAATGAAATGTACCCTTTATACCAAATTTGTATGTTGAAACTTGAAGGAGTTTCTTGGTTGGGAGAAACAACCACTAATCTAGTTCATGTCATGTCAATTATTCTTCAGGTCATGTCAATTATTCTTCAAGTCATGTCAATGATCCTGTGAAAATTACGCCTCATTCTAGGTCAACCCCACCTATATTGCCGATTGCAATGTCGAAAACATGCAGCATGCAAACATCCTCTACTATACATCATGTTGCTAGATCCATCTTTTTCTCTCTCTTTTTTTATGTGTTTATCTCCATTGAAATGTTTTTTCTTGCAGGCGTTTCATAGTGTTATCATTTTCTGTAGAAAGAGTTGCACATAAGGATGCGCTAGAGGCAACTACTGGTGATAACATACCATTGTTTCCTGGATCTTCCCATACTACTAGTACATTAATGTTGTAGGCCCCATTGGTGGTGAGAAATGAAGAATTGGTTCACCTTAAAGATACAAAACATTCCAATAATGAATAAGTACCTAGAAACTTCTGTATCTTTGAGGGAATCATTTCTTCGTCGCTCAACAGAATTGAGTGCGCAAGGTTCTTATGATGGATCCATCGCAGAGGTAATTAATGTTGCGTGTTGATGAATGTGAATGAGTGTTATGTATTATTTCTTGCTATTTTTTAATGTATTATTTCTCATGCACCATTATTGCTAATATATTTAGTGTTTTATATATTTAATGTATTATTCTTTAGGTCATGTTAATTATTCTTCAAGTCATGTCAATGATCCTGTGAAAATGACACCTCATTCCAAGTCAACCCCACCTATATTGCTGACTGTAATGTCAAAAACATGCAACATGCAAACATCCTCTACTATACATCATATTGGTAGATCTCTCTCTCTCTCTCTCTTGTTATGTGTTTATTTCCCTTGAAATTTTCTTTCTTATGGGAGTTTCATAGTGTTATCATTTTATGTAGCAAGAGATGCACATGAGGATGCGCTAGAGGAAACTACTGGTGATAACATACCATCATTTCTTGGATCTTCCCATATTACTAGTACAATAATGTTGCAGGCTATATTGGTGGTGAGCGACAAAGAATTGATTTGCCTTAAAGATACAAAATGTTCCAGCGATGAATAAGTACCTGGAACCTTCTTTATCTTTAAGGGAATCATTTCTTCATCGCTCATCAGCAATGTTCCTTGCAATGTTACCATACTAGAAATATGGGAAGATCCACGAAATGATGGTATGTTATTACCAGTAGTTTCCTCTGGCACACTTCATATGCATCTTCTGATATAGTTCATGAATCCATTATGAAATGCCCTAAGAAAGAACACTCAAGGGAAATAAACACATAATAAAAGAGAGAGCAAAAGAGGGATCTAGCAATATGATGTGCACTAGAGGATGTTTGCATGTTGGGGTTTTTTGACATTACAGTCGAAAATGCAAGTGAGGTTGACCTAGAATGAGGCACCGTTTGCATAGGATTATTGATATGACACTAGATATCCATCAGAATTTGACATTAATTGTATAATTCTAATACCCATTTGTGACAGGGATGCTATACTACTGAGTGGATTACCGTTGGGAATGATACTGGAAAACCATCAGTATTACGACATGGATGCTATAATTCCAATGCCCATTTGCGATGGGGATGATATACTACTGATGGATTGACCATCAAGAATGATAATGGATAACCGTTGGTATTGTGACATGGATGCTATAATTTCGACACCCATTTGGGACGGGGATTCTATACTACCAATAACATGACCATCGAGAATGATACTAGATAACCGTCGGTATTATGACATGGATGCTATAAGTCTGACAACCATTTGAGATGGGGATTCTATACTAATGGTGAGATTTATATCAGAAATGATTCTGGATAACTGTTGGTATTGCGACATGGATGCTATAATTTCAAAGCCCATTTGTGACAAGGATTATATACTTCTGACGGGGTAACTGTTGGAAATGCTATAGTATTATAATGTCTTTGTGTGATTAATTCTAATAATTTTGGCTATCAGAATGGTGATGGTTACCATCTCCATTTCAATTTTTGATGAAATAAATCAAACAGTGTCATGTTTTGAATATTTGATGCATAGACATTGAATATCTGACAGATAGCCATCAAAATGAGGCCTCAGATGTACTAGTGACCTCTCGAGGAGAGTCAGAATACCTATTTTGACAAGGGTAATTCTAGGAAATTTTTTTGACTTCTCTTGATCTCAGAGATTGGCGATGTAAGATATTGATTCTGATTCTTGCCTTAGATGAGACAAAGTCATTGATAAAGATTGATGGAGCTAAGATAATGGGATCAAGATAATCTAATATGAACTTTTGAACTATCAATGGTAAACAATAGCTGAACTGTCAAAGAGGGATGATCCTAGATGTTTTGAGAGTCACATAGATTCTTCATTATTTCCAGGGATGTGTACACTGACCTTTCAAATGAAATGGGGAATCTTTTCCAAGTTTTTAGATTGATAAAAATGTAGAGTGCTGATAGAGGAATCAAAACTTGCTGATAGAATAAATGCACGGGTTGATAAGTTGATTGCGGAAAAATTCCACTAATTGTGGCAGAATGCAGGGTTGATTGTGGTAAAATTTCAATGATTACAAAAATAAAAGGATCAATTATGGTGAAATTTCATCAATTATGGCAAAATTCTGTCAATTGCAGAAAAGTACGGAAGTCTTGAAAAATGATAGCAGTTTGATAATGTGTCTAATAAAATGATCTCTTTGGAATAGTGATGTGATTCCGGAACAAATTTTGGTTGACATCCTAGAATTTGAATACGTTTGACTCATTTTGATAGTGTGAGATGTAGGTTTTGCATTTTGATAACTGATCACACAAGCAAGCACAATAGACACAGTGTTTTGAAGATCCAAGAAATAAAAATCGTATGTTCTACAAATTTTGCAAGTTGCAATGTTTTCACGTAGTTGAAACAAAGATAATCAGATCAATCTAGGTCAATTGGATTCAAGATGAAATATTATAGGCCCATTGCTTTGATGTTTGTTGGCTCACACAACAATCATCTCACTACTAGGACATAAAGATCCATGATGCAGGTGCTCATGTCTTTGCATTTATCATATATTATTATCATGCTAATGAAGATCTCTTTCATCAACACAATATCCTGGAACACATATGTTGGAAATCTTGGGGGGAAATTATGCAACCCCTTGCACCATAATAAGACACTTGTTTGGAGGTGAAATGGGTAGGTCTCTAATTAACAGGGTTGTAATAGGGTCTGTGGAGTCTATCCAATCGATTTGTATGTGTGTGACTCACTTAAGAGCCTAGTTGACCATGTTGGCTACGTAGGGATACTTCACCCGATCCAGGCTATCATCAACACACCTCACCCAAGCTTGGATAGATATAAAATAGAGCTTTGGATCATGTCTTTTTTATATACCGATTGAAAGGATTACTAGTTTAAGGTCATCCTTTGAGGAAGAAACACTTTCCCCAGACAAACAAAGTATAAAGGTTGTTAATCTAATAGATTGTGCAAATGCACCAAAGACTCAAGACACAATGTTACTTGATTAAGCACTAAAATATCAAGTGCAAACTGAGTTAATCATCCATACATGCACATGAGTTCAATTTTTATGCCCAACCAAATGGTGATCGCTTGTTCAATTTTAGATGCACTAAATTCAAAGATATTTTTCTTTTGTTCAATTGTTAACCACCATGTCAATTTTATGCACCAAATTGAAAGATGAGATTGTTTTTCTCAATTTTAGATGCACCAAATTTAAAGATTTTTTTTTGTCTTTGTTCAATTGTTAACCACCATGTCAATTTTAAACACAAATCAAAAAAGTGAGATTGTGATGTTTTGCATACACTTTTGTTTTTAAGCACCAAAAAGAGAGATGATTTGATTTTAGTTTGTTTTGTTAAAAATGTTTCCATACTACAAGTTGAAATGACGAGTTAGTACCAAAAACCTTGCAATCAAAATGAATAGTGTTTAGCAACACCTAGATTATTAAGATCATTAAGGCTAATGGTAACTTTGTATTTGGTTGCAAAACAGTTGAGATAATCGAGATACTTGTTAAAAGATTCACTTTAATCTTCAGCAGCAATTGCCAAGATTGCCTTTCATTACGTATGGTAATGAGTTGTTCTTCTTATGGCCGCTCTGAGTGATCTAGAACTTAGGGCGTGTCTGGTTATCCTTTTTTCCATATGTCATTTGCTCAATCCTGCACAAAAATCAAGAAAGAACACACAAAAAGAAAACTTTTCAAAAATATTTTAAAAAAAAAAATATTTCTCAGAAAAATTAAAATAACAGAGAATAAAATCCCTGTATAATTTTAAGGACTTTCAAAAAATGTAACTTTTTTGAAAAGAAATGCTGATTTGTGTCTAGAATTATTTTTTTTATAAAATATTATTAAAAATTTATAAAAAATTGTAAAATATTAAAAAAAAATCCAAATTTTGGACTGTATCTTTCTTATGTTAACAAATACATGCAAAAACAATTTTAGATCATAATTCCTTAATTTGTGCCCTAGGGACCCATTTTATTAGAACATACCAGTTTTAAAAGATCTATTATTTTTGCAAAGTAATTTCACAAAAATTAAAATCAGAGAGAGTAAACCCCCTCTATAATTTCAAGAAATTTCTAAAAATGTAATTTTTTGAAAAGAAACTCTGATTTGTGCCCATAAATGATTTTTTATGAAAGATGATAAAATAATTATAAAAAAATAAAGAAAAAAATAGAAAAATCTAAAATTTGGATTGTGGCCTCCTTAGATCAGCATCAATCTAAAAAAAAAAATTCATAAAAAAATCCATGCGGTTTGAAAAATATGACCAAATTTCATGCTAGGTTGATTAAGAGTAGTGGACGAAACTGTGGCCATACGACCGAGACCGAGGGAATCATATGGTTGTCTGCAAGTGAATATCAGGCTGTCAGTTCACGCTGGGTTCACAAAAATGTGTACATCCAATCCTTCTCCACTCGATAACGAGGGTTAGTAGCACCAATTTGCAATGGGGGAAAGCAATCAAAAATACTAAGAATGAATCTAATGACAATAAAATAACAAGAAATCAAAGAGGAAAACAAATGAATGCAAACCACAATGCTCGAAGCTTCTATTGTTTCTCTCTAATCCTTCTGAGATGCCATATGAAGGGTGCTCAGTATTGTTATCGACAACGTCTATGAATTGGGAGTGTTGAGAAAATGATATTGATATGATCAAAAGAATGCTTGATGCTTCGCAAGAATCCTGCAAAATAAGTGTGCACAAAGCTTGAAATCCTGGATCCTTCAAATGGTTGTAAAGGGTTGATTATATAGAATATGGAAAATGAGTTGGATGGTTGAGATTGATCCCAAAGATTGGAGAATGCACGGTTGAGATTAAAAGGAACTGGAGAAGCAATTAGTAAACTTTGTCTCTTCAACTAGGAGAGAAGAGGTGATGTTTTAGTTAACTGAGGAGCAGCCAGTAAACTATACCTCTTCAACTTGGAGAGAAGAGGGGATGTTTAGTTAATTGAAAAGTAACCGGTAATCTCCACCTCTTCAACTTGGAGAGAAGAGGGGATGTTTAGTTAACTGAAAAACAACCAGTAAACTTCACCTCTTCAACTTGGAGAGAAGAGGATATGTTTAGTTAACTAAAAATTTGATCACGAGTTACCTTTTTGAACCAGAGAAAGGATTTATTTGAATATTTAATTATTTTTGAAATTAAAGTATTCAAACATGAGATAATTAAATTATTTTTGATTTAGAATAAAATTATTGAGTGAAATTTGTAACCACCTAAATTCGGTCTGTTCCAACTATGGACCCTATTTTCCCTAAGTGTGATCATACCCTCGATTATGTCCAAACGACCCTGTTACTGCTTGGCATAATTCTTCAAATCAATTTAATATCCCAAGTGATTTTTGTCACTGATTTATATTAACTATTATAGCCATATAATTTAAATCAATTTCGACCAATTAAATCAAACTAAAATCAAACATGGCTATAGTATTTAATTATAAAGGAATTAAATAAATCCCAAAATCAAATACCCACTTGCAAATTAACCCATTTCCATAGCCTATTTAATTTAATTAAAATGGCTATAGTCCCCTAATTATTAAAAAGCAATTTCATTGTTTAAATAATTAATTCCTATATTTCTAAATGAATTAAATAATTTATTTCATTTATTAATATTCCCTCAAACCCCAACCTAACCTATCTCAACCACTTCTACCCTGGGTTCTAACCCTTCTCAACCCATTCACCCATGCTAATCTAATCCTAATCCTAAATTCTACT
>MU228403.1:3244602-3258525 GCA_018584345.1 Thuja plicata | reverse complement strand
CATTTGAGGATAGAAAAAGAGCATCTTATCTTCTCCTTAATCACAATTGCAATACACAATCAATTCAATTCAATTAAATGTAAAGTAGGGTTAAGGAAATCAATATACTCTAAGCAAATTAAACAACAATTAACAAACACTCTCCTTACTACCCTTACCCCATTTTTACACCTTTACAATATATATCTGTGTGTGTGTGTGTGTGTGTGTGTGTGTGTGTGTGTGTGTGTATATACACACACACACAAATATACACACACACACAAATATATATATATATATATATATATATATATATATATATATATATATATATATATATTAAATAAGTGATTTGGTTAGTTTTTAGACATGACAATGCATCATTTTCATGAGTATTTAGAGAAACTAATACTGGGAGAGTAAAGTAAACGTCGTACTTGCCTTCAAATAACTTCTGAATTAAATGCATATTCACTCTCCACTCCATTTTTTAATAAATAATTCCTATTGATTCTACTTCTCATTGCGTAATTGTTAGAGATAAGGTGGGAATTTGATGATGCTTAATTTAATTCATTTTTTTAATATTATCCTATACTAAAACTTAGCTAGGATTTAGACTTAGTGGATTTTGGGGTTTAGCATTCTTCTTTTAAATTTTAAGTAACTATTGTTATAAGTAGTTAATTAAAGATATTTTGTTATACTTTAATCATATAATAGGGAATATAACCTTTAATGCTATGTCAGCCTATTGCTATTTATTACTTCCTGGTTTAAGCTGGTCTTTATTACTTCCAATTTTTGAATTTATGTTTGAAAGGTAATTTACATTAGGGTTTTACCTATTCCTCTTAATAATTGTAGGGATTAGTATATCTTACAAAACCCTAGAATAATTAGGATTAACGTACTTATATGATATTCCATCTGCTCCTAGGTTAGCTAGTTTATCTTCTTGTTTGTTTCCTTCTTGATATATATGTTTGATTTCAACTTCTTTAAAGGTATTAAGATATTCTAGAGATTTTTCAAGGATAATGTTGATTTTCTAGTTAGGAGTTTGCTGTGTTCTAAGGGCATTGATTAAGATTTGGGAATCCCCTTCAACTTCTAAGTATATGATGCTTAATTCTTTACAAATGTTTAAACCTTCCATTACTGCTATCATTTCAGCCATATTATTGTTGATGGTTCAAGAGGTTTTCTTAGTTCTTCTATATTTTTTCTCTTGCTTGAATGGATAATACATCCAATACCAGCCACCCCAGGATTACCTCTAGCTTCTCCATCAAAGTTAAGCTTATACCAACCAGGTTTTGGTGGATTCTACTTACATAGAGCTCTGGCTGTTTTACTCTTTAATCCCATGGGACCAATTTGGGGTGGAACAATTAGGCCATTCCAGTTTTTCCACATCAAATTGTCCCATAATGAAAAGGTTCCTTCTGTATGATGTGAATTTCTGAGTTTATTATTAAGGGTTTCTACAATGCTAATTTCTATTTTATCAAGAAGGACGTTTGAAGGCATCTCAATTTTTTTTTAAATTATTCTATTTCTTTCCTTCCAAAGTTCCCAAACTACAATGGAAGGTGTAATTTTCCAGATGTCCTTATACATGTGGTATTTGAGCTGTGTAGGCCAACATTTAATAAAGTCTATAAAGTGTTCATTTATGGTAGAAGACCAATTTAACTTTAGATTTATGTTACTCCGACAAGATTAGGCATAAGGACAGTTGAGTAGGATGTGATCAATAGTTTCTTTTGCATGATGGCATAGAGGGCACCTAGAGGGGCCTTCAAAGCCAAGTTTTTAAAACCATTCTGTAGTAAGAATACGTCCTTCGAGGGCCGCCCATAAAAAAAATACCAAATTTTGGAGAAC
Organism: Thuja plicata; assembly: GCA_018584345.1. Taxonomy (NCBI): domain Eukaryota; kingdom Viridiplantae; phylum Streptophyta; class Pinopsida; order Cupressales; family Cupressaceae; genus Thuja; species Thuja plicata. Next base: position 3,256,653 of record MU228403.1, on the reverse strand, counting down.
ATACTTTATCCCAACAAAGATCTATTGGAAGGTTAGTTTTTTGCAAATGTAAATTATTCAATATGAGGTTATAGCCATCCTTAACATTGTAATTTCCATTATTGGAACCAGCCCAAATTAATTTGTCTAGCCTATTTTTGAGGATGAATTGTCTGCTTTTAAGAATACCCATGAGTAATTCTTCTAGTCTTCATTTAGAGATGTTTGATCAAAGGACTTCCAACTCCAACTTGAGATAGATTTATGTTGATCTTTACTAATATACTGAGAGAGTTTGTCCCCCCATTCTCTTGTAAGGGTTTTTTTAATATTAGGATCAAGGGGAGATTTGTCAATCACTTTATAACACCCCCAAGATTCTTCCTAGAATAGGATACTATCTCCATTGCCAATGTCCCATGTCAGCTTATTTTCTATTAATTGTTGGCATTCCATCATAAAATTCCAGATACGAGATCCTTTGATATGATTTTTTGTTCTAAAAATGTTGATTGGTTCTACATCTTTTATGTATTTCTGAAGAAGAGTTTGGGCCCATTTACTATCATAATGTTTGTAGAGGCTCCAAACTAATTTATCTCCTAAGGTTTTATTTTGCCACTATAGATCTTTTTACCCTATTCTTCCATTCTCTTTAGGTTTACAAATATTATCCCATTTTATTAAAGCCATTTTTTTGTTTTCAGATGTGCCTTGCAAAAATAAACTTCATGATTTTGAATCTATCAAGTTTTTAATCCCATTCAAAATATGGAGGATAGACATCTGATAATTGGGGATAGAAGATAGTATAGATCTAATCATTATTTCCCTACCAGCATTAGAGAGCCATCTACCTTTCCAAGTATCAGTTTTTTGGTGAATTTTAGCGTATATGGGTTCCCATAGGTTTGTGTTTCTAATGCCTTTATCTAAAAGGATGCCTAGGTATTTACAAGGAAAGTTGTGTACTTTATAGCCTAAAATTCTGCAAATCTTGATTTGGAGAATTGGGCATGTATTTAGATAGAATATTTTTGATTTATTTGGATTGACCATCTGACCCAAAGCCTTCATATATTTGGTGAGGATATATTAATGTTCCTTTGCATCATTTATGGCAACCCTACTAGGTAGGATAGTATCATATGCAAATTGATGGTGGGTAATACTAGGGATGGATTCTGATACTTTCTCACCAACAATTCTCCCTTCTAAGAATGATTTTGAAATGTTTCTACCAAGAGAATCATCCATAATGAAAAAAAAAGGAAGGGGGATATGGGGTCGCCTTGACGAATACCCCTAGAGATATTGAAAAAACCTACTGGGAAACCATTGAGGAGGATGTAAATGGTGGGTGTTGAGACACGACTGAAGATTGTTGTAATCCATCCTTTGGAAAATCCAAAGGCCTCTAAGAATTTACATAGAAATATCCAATCAACTTTGTCATAAGATTTTTGGATATCTAGTTTTACCAGCATACTTGGTTCTTTGTTATTTGGGAAATATGGATGATCTCTTGAGCAATGATTATACCCTCATAGATGGATCTATTGGGAACAAACCCTGTTTGTTCCTCAACTATGATTTTGGGCAAAAAAGTTTTCAATTTATTATCCAGAGATTTAAAGTATATTTTGTAGATGGTGTTACAGAACACAATTGGTCCGTGATCACTAGGTTCTTTTGTATTTATTTTTTTAGGAATTAGCATTAGAAAGGTATTGTTTATTTCACTTAGGATAGAACCAGAGTTTCTAGGGTATTATAGGGCTTCCCACAGTTCCTTTCCAAGAAAAAACCAGAATTTTTGAAAGAAATGTGTGTGGAAGCCATTAGGGCTGGGGCCTTGTCTCGCTTCATTTGAAAAAGAGCATTCTTTATTTCTTCCAGCATGAATTTATGATTTAACCACTTATTGTCTTGATCTGTTATTAATTTAGGTATAGCAGGGCGTAATTCTTGTTGGCCTTTAAGGTTAGTAGTTTCTAAGTTATTTAGGATTTTTGTGTAATATTGTATGAATTCATTAGTAATTTCTACTGGATCCTTAGTAAAGATACCATTAGCATTTTTTATTTTAGTAATTCTATTGATACTTCTTCTTTGCCTAGTACTGTTATGAAAAAAGTTTGTGTTTCTAACTCCCCCTGAAAGCCAGATCTCCCTAGATTTTTCCCTCCAATAAATTTCCTCTTTACTTAGGATTTCTGCTTGTTTTAATAGTAAATTCTTTTCTTTTAGATATCTCTCTTCATTCATACCTAATTTTATGACTTCCTCGTTGAATTTACTTATCTCTGTCTCAATTGCATGTTTTTTCTTCAAAAATGTTGTTGAAGTCTTCCTTGTTCCTTTTTAGTATTTTCCTTTTTAATGATTTAAGTTTGGCTATAAAACAAAACATTTAGGATCCTTTAAATTTCTCATCATTCCACCATTGTTCTAGTTTAGTAAAAAAATCTTTATGGCTAAACCACGTATTTTTGAATTTAAAGGGGTTATGCTTTGGTTTGGCATCTTCCTGAATGTTGAGTCTGATCGGGAAATGATCCGAGCCTCCAGTGGAAAGTATTTCTGAGGTTAATGTTAGATTAATAGATCCCAATTATCCCTTATAGAAAAAATGATCTCATTTTTCTATGAGTTGGCTGAATCCTTGTCTTCTATTATTCTAACTAAATATACCATTTGTGCATATGATATCTAAAAGATTAAGATCTTTGACCTAAGAACTGAATTATTTTTGGGATTGGTGGACAAAAGAAGAGCCACCATATTTTTCCCTACAATATAATATAGTATTGAAGTTCCCACCAATTATATGTGAGCTAGGATTATTATTAATGAAATTTCTCACTAAATCCAATAGTGACTTCATATAATTGGTACTTGTAGGACCATAGATATTGTTAATGATGAATCTAGTGTTGTTGTATATGCTTTTAATATGTCTTTAGATCTAATTAGGGTTGACTTTGATTGGTTCAAAAATGACTTTTCATGGATCCCAAAGAATGGCAAGTCCTCCGGATGCACCAGCAGAAGTTGTCCAATAAGATTTCCAGATACCTAATTTTCTTTCTAGAGATTTAGCCTCTTCTTTTCCTTATTTTGTTTCTTGAATAAGGATGATTTCAGAATTGAATAGTTTAATATTAGATTTAAGTAATCTTTGTTTGTTAGGGGCATTCAAACCCCTAACATTCCATGAAATGAATTTCATTTGGCCTTGGGAAGGAACTTCCCCTTCCCTACATCAAAAAGATTTGTTAGTTTGACCTGATTATCTGCATGGCTGTCCCTAGATCTCAATTCATTGGTCGACTTCCTACCTCTCTTTTTGGGAACTTTGGTGATGATTGGGGAAACAAGCCCATCGATTGTGACTGCAATCCCAAGTTCCTCAATAACTTTTTTAACCACAGGGGGTTCGAGTTCATTATCTGAATCATATAATATCTCTTTGAGGAAACTATCTTTAAATCGGGATAGAACATTACTATCATCGATCCTTTGAATGTTGTTGGGACTGTCTGAGTTTTTATCAAAGCTTTGAAAGATGTTTTCACCATACTCTTCTAGAATTTGTTCCTCATTTAATTGATAGTCCAAAATGCTATGCAAGGTTTCCAATTCCATATGAATACTAATTTTTGGTTGGGTTTTGTAGCTTAATACAAGATCATTATCTTTAGCTTGTTTCTCAATACTTGTGGGGCTGATTACAACCAGAGTCAAATCTATCTCCCGCTGAACTATAATTTCTATGGGACTACTTCCTACAAGAGGACACTTGATATGGTCTATAACGGTTTTACTTGTACTAGGATTGTCATCCTGGTTACCTTTGTTTATATCATATAACTTATTTGCTACAGAGTCATCTTCGTTGGCTAAAAAATTTGAAGCTTTGTTAGTGATATCTTCTACTCTTTCTATTTTTCCTATTTTAATTTTACCAAAAATTTTATCCATAACATAAAATTCTTTGAGGAAAGATTCCTCCGCAAGGGAATTTTCCTGTATGTTACTAAGTTCAAATTCTACAAATTCTGCTTCTGCCTGATCTCTGACTAATAATGAGTTTATGTATTCATCCATACTAATGTCTTTGTCAGAATTATTAGACATGTTTGTATTCAAAAAATTGAAGCTAATATTAGGGGGTATTGTTTGTTTTTGATTGCTGCTTGGGGATAACACTACATTTACATTTTGTGGATTATGTTTAATTTGTTTCTTTTGTGTTATTGATTTCGGTGAGATTGTGATATCAACTAGTTTAATGAGGTCATCATCACAATCCAATCTAGGAATAGGAGTTTTAGTAGATGGATGATCTAGGTGCTTGATAATGAAGTCATTATCAATGCAGTAGTTTCCTACAGTAAAACCTCCCATGTTAGGATTGAGCTTGATCTCTAAGGCTGGTAGGATAGGGGTAGAAGAGACATTTTGTTTTCTAGTTGGAGGGGGTGAGAAAAACCTTGGTTTAATATTGATATTGCCATTCACAGTTGAAAGTATGATGGGTTCGAGCTTATTAATAGATTTATCCATCTTTATTGCAATTTTAATATCTAAACTGTCAAGGTAATTTAAATCTAAATCTACAAATTTCCCAATTTTGTTGGCAATGCTAATAAGAATGGTACTATGTATGAATTATATTGGTAAGTTTGGAAGGAGGATCCATTTAGTAACCGGTAGATTATTAACACAGGAAGGGTCAAATTTTGGACACCAATCGATGAACAAAAAACCATAAGAATTAAAATCAGGGCATATACCTTCAAGGAACAATTCTTTAACTTCTAAATCTAAGCAATCATTAAATAAAAATTCGTTATGTAGAGTATAAATTTTTACCTTTTCCATGAATTAAGATCTGAACCATTTCACAATATTGAAATTAGAGATCCCACTACCTAACCATTTAGCGAAAACTCCATGTTTTTTACAATAAGATTCCATTCCTTTAACATAGATAGGGTCAATTTTCAGGACGTTATTATCTTTATTTTGTGAAAGAGGAACATAAATTGGTTTATGGTGATTTAGAAGGTCTTTCTATGATATGGTAGGAATGATATCATTAGGGCCGGATAGGTTAGAGGGTTTAGATATGCATTGTTTGTGCCTTAGAGCACCTAGAGATTTCTTGTGAGGGGGGGAATATATAGAGGGATTATGGGGATTCGATGAAGGGGAGGGAAAAACTGAAGCCCTAGGTTAATTTTTTTGCTTGCTTAGGGTTTAGGGGATGAAAATTATAATTGGGTGATTGGGTTTAGGATCTTGAGAAAGGTTACGTTTTGGGGCATGGTTGGTTTGGGGGTCAGTAAACAAGAGATTTGATCATAACCCACATTTCTTCTATGAGGAGGAGTGTACCTATTGTTATTATGCAAAGAAATCATAGAGGATTTCGAACAAGGAAGATTAACAATAGTATTTAAGGTGGACGGAAGTACCTTACCACTGTCATGGGATAAACGTCTGTGTGGTGGAGAATAAGGCGCTGATCTCTCAGGCAGAAAACTGGCTGAGTTGGACCTCAGAAGAGCAAATTGGTTACAAAGATCAAATGGTGGGTTACTGGGAATCTTACCTGGTTGGGAAATCTGTACTCTCCTCCGCCTTTGGGACTGAGAAACAACTTCGATCCATCCACCGTTTAGCTGGCATGGTTCAACTGAAGCAAAGTGTGGCTGCAAAAAAGCTTTGGTGCAGAAGGGAACACAATTTCTCCATCCACATCCTAACGCAGGAAGAGTGTCCGACGAACAATGAACGGAGGAGGATCTGTAGGGGAAAGATAGTGGGTTTCTAGCAGAATGCCAATCCGCGTATTTGGTCACATTAAATATAATAAACTGCTTCTGAATGCTTTCAATGCTGAAGATTTTATTCGTTTCCCTACGAAATTTCGTACGGGGCAGAGCCATTTTTCCAATAATTGTATCCATGTGGATATATACTATTACTAACATGCTCTCACTTAATCTTCCATAATTTTTTATGCCTAATGAGATAGGTATTTAAGCTTGTGATTTGAAGATTGTTATTTGATCTTGGTTTTAGTTTGAGTTCATGGTTTACAATTTTCCCTACACAAGTTCTACACATTGAGGTGAACATAATCGACAAATCAAATTCAATACAAATAGTTTCATGTTAAAGGTTTAAGCCCATCAAATCTACAAATCAAATTTAATAATGATAATTTCATGTTCAATGTTTAGATCAATCCAATCTACAAGTACCAAGATGAGTTAAATTGTCATGAAAATTAACTTGGATAATAGATAGATTTTGTAGTACATATGTGAAGAAAATTGATATCTAGAATTGAATATTGTTAGTTTATTTTAATAGTGTGGTAATATTAATAGTATTATTCATACATATAATATTATTTACAAAATATCAATAAAAAATTAATATATTAATATTGGTATCACATTAAAATAAACAGTATAGTAAACCGTAAACCGGGAACGTCAGCCACCCGATTCCCGCGCACAAACAAAATCAAATTAAAATTATCATTTTGGTGCTTCAGAAGTTTGAATAGATTAAACAAATGAGATAGAGTCGCATGGGATGAAGGAAATGTAGTCACATGGAATGCCATGATTGCAGGATCTGCTGAAATTCGACCAGCCAAAACTCGACGTATTACAAATTACAAATTACAAATTTCGACTGTTTGCAGTTTAAGCCCAGGCCTTGGTCTTGACGTATTACAAATTTCTCGGTTAAGCAGGAGGAATGTTTATGCCGGCTCAATAATGTTAGAAACTCCAAACAGCCGGCGATTCCCCTCTATAAATTGGATTGGCATTTCTTCAAAACATAAAATAATTTCTTGGAATAATTTTTGGAGGTAACTAAAAATAATGAATTTTTAGCCTTTGTGAATGTCGGCGAGGATTCCCTTCTTGTTTTCGAATCTCTTAAGAGTAGCTCTTTTACAAATATTTCGATTAATCCCAAGTTTCTCTTAAGGAGGAGGAATGTTTTGGACGGCTCAACAATGTTAGAAATTCCAAACAGGAACGGAGGAAACAGAGACGGAGTTGTAAATTCTCGTTCACTGGACAAAACCCTAGTCTTGGAAACAGAGACGGCGTTGTAAATTCTTGGTTTCAATAATACTATAGAATTGCTGCAATACAATAATAATAACAATGTTAGAAATTCCAAACAGACGGCGATTCCACTCTATAAATTGGATTGGATTGGAAATTCTTCACAACATAGCAGAGCAGAAAAGAAAATGGCAAAGGCAATGAAATTGATTTGCGTGGTGGTGATAATAGCAATGGCATTGGAAGTGGGCATGGCAGGTATGGCAGGTATGACAGATCCTTGCTCTGAGGCTCACCCCTGCTCTGATCCTAATCCTAATCCCTGCGACGATTGGTGCTTGGATAATAGTTATTGCCAGCCTCCGAAAACATGCCTCTTAATCGGAATGTGTAGCTACCAAGTGGGATATTGCGGTTAATCTTTTTATCTGCTGCACTGGGACTTTGCTCTTCACAAACACAAACACTTGAACTTCTCTATCTATTATGCTTTGGACATATTATTATCATACTTTACTTATGTTTTATATCATTATATTGTGAAAAATATGTTGTGTTTGGTTGCAATCATACTATATAGAACTGTTGCAATACAATAAATATATGTGTTGTTAAACTATAGAACACTTATGTTAAATTCTCTATTATTGCATAAATTATTCAAGTTACAAGGAAATCAAATTTAAATAGTTATGAATGTGTGATATCTTATATTTATATCTTTCATTGGCCTGAGTACACTTTATTGCATGTAGTGTATTGTTTTCTTAGAATGAGCATAGATTAAAGAGAGATGATTATCTTTTACTATGTAGTATGTTGTTTTCTTAGAATAATTAAATATATAAAAGGGAGATGATTATCTTTTATTTTGTAGTACCTCATCTTCTTACACCCACCATAGATAAAAGAGTGGTGGTTATCTTTAATTGTGTACTATATTGGTTTCTTAGAACGATAATAGATAAAAGAGAGACAATCACTTTAGGCTCTATAGACTCAACCAAAGTTATGCTTTCAAAATTGAGGAGACCTTTATCCAAGTATATGATGGAATTTAGAATCTCTAAAACTAAAGAATTAACCATGTGACAAGTGAATTAGAGAAATTAAGTAGTAATGCATTCTTGTCCATAATTGGTTTATAATAGGATAATCTACAAGTAATTTTTGTCGTATAATCCTAACATAGTATTTATTAACATATGTGCAATGGATCTATCTACGATCTTTACAAGCATATTAATGTCCATGTTTGAGGGTCATTCTCTTAAAAAACTAGAACAAAATATTTATGTAAAAATTCTTTTTTTTTTTTTTTGTTCCTATCTTGATTGGTGTTACTAGATATTTATTACAAATGAAAGATAAAACATAAAATTATTATTTGTTAGTTTCTAGTGGAACATATTATAGCCATTGATGTATCTATGAATTGATGAAAGAATTTATTGTGTTAACCACCTTTTATGATGCTTGATATAGTTGAGTAATCACTTACTCTCAATTTTGAAAGTTCCAAGTTATGGGAGTGGGAATAAGCTCTAGTCCTCATTTTCATTTAATAAGCACACAACAAGGGAGATGGAGTATCTTTTTTTTTTTCTATTAATTTGACCGAAGATTTAAAAAGGAAAGAAGCATGAGGAAAGAGGCATGAGGAACCGGAAAAAAAGAAAGATAGCTATTGAAAATGAAATTCGACAATGTCTAAGAGAATTTCAAACAATGAGAATACTCGGACACAGGTACGAACAATTTCATTTGTATTTGGTTATTATATGGGATACAAAATATTTTATATATTCAACTTTGAAATATCTATCATCCCCTTGTAACATTTGACAAATGGATTGCATACATGATTTGATTTAATATTTTGTATGCATCTTTGTATAGACACACAACAACGATGAGGATGAAGTATTTGAATACATTCCTTTCCATTCTAGTGGTTATGACCATATGTGAAGATTGATTAAAATATGTAAACATATTTATATCACATGATCATATAGGGCACACATTTACATGTGCACAACTACTTCTAAACATGTTTTTGAATAAAGTAGAAGCAAGAGGGTGTTGGCCCGTGATACAAAATCAACACACTAGATACACATTAACAACACATTAATCGTATCCAGAGTGCCCAACAACGAAAAAGAAAAGAACAACAAGGTCAAGAAGACCAACACCAAAGCTCAACCAACAAACTATCAGTTGAGCCTTTCAAACACCCAAAGAAAAGAAAGGTTATCGAGGGTCTTCCTTATGAATAAAAACAACAGCCTCCTGAATGTAGATCTGCCCTCCAACAACAACAGCCCTTTCCACCTCAATAGTAAAGGGGCCCACCTCAATAGGATCAGTGAGGAGGGAGATCAACAACACCAGGAAAAAACTATAAAACCACCTACTGCAGAAGAGAGACCATAACACATCCACCTCCAAAGTCACAAAAACCTCCCCCTCAATAAGAGGCAACTCCACCTCCATAGGAGCCATGAAAGAAGAACCAGACAGACAGTACCAAGCCCTCATCCGGATAAACCACTCACAATCCAAATCCACAGGATTGGGGAAAACACCCAAACCAGCTGCAAACTTCATCCAAAAACTACCATCCAAGGTGTGCCCTTGAAAACTGTCAGCATTCACCCGCCCAACAAAGAAAGGAAACACACTATCCAGACCAAGCAGAAAGGACAGACCCACAAAAAGAAAAAAGGAACTGGAAGAGAAAGCCCTCCCCATCACACCATCAGCAAACAGAATTGCTCTTCAAGGTGAAGAGCCAACAACCACGTCTAGAACTCTGCAGTATTTCCGCAAACCATCTCACAAAAAGGGCATCCAACCGAAGAAAGGCAGCCAACCACCAAAGGCAAAAAAATTGACCCTCCAGAGCCAAACCACCCACAGCTTCAACAGAGAAAAAAACCACTTTGTGTATGATCCCTGCCTGAGAAAAGATACTCTCAAGAGCAGCCAACCAAAACCCCTCCACATCAGAGCAGACATAACCCCAAGGGAAGCCACCACAACACCAGTAGGCAAACTTCCCAGCCGCATCCTCCTTACCACAACACATTAAAAGGGCATCCATCGACTGCTGTAAGTCCCCACCCTGTACACTTCTTCTCCATCGTGCAGGAGATCCTCCCAACCATCTCACCATGACCAGCCACTTGTCCTTGGACAAGGGAAATGGGCCTTCCATCATGTCAAAACACCAAAAAAAGTGGGAGTAGTGCCTCCCCCTCCTCTAAATGTCCACTAGGACCAACTCTGCCGCACCACAACAAACAGAGGCACCAAGACTGCTGAAAGAGGAGGTAGAATACGTCCGCCCACCATTCTTGGGCCAAACCATCCCTTCCCTAACAGTGTCAGGAACACAGGCCTGAAGAGGCAAAAGCAACATGAATCCCCAAATACAAGGGGCCCGCAACAAAAGAGACTGGAAAGGGTCGTTAACCCTGTTCACTCCAGCATGGAAAAAGTAGATGCAAACACCCTCATAAGGAGTAACATAGACCTTGCCCCACCACGCCAATGCTAAACAAAACCCCTGAAACCAAAGGGTGTCAGTGCCAAAATGGCAGGGCCAGGGCCAAAACCCGAAACAAGGAGGGTCCAACCACACATCGTCCACATCCCAAACACCAGGAGGTGCACGCAGGAGTAGAACCACCTTCCAAACCTCCTTGGATCCACCTGGATCATCTTCGCCATCCTGGTCTCCCTCCTCAGAAACTCCTGAGTTTGAAAACTCTCCCGTCCCGCTCAAACTCACACGCTCTCTCATCCTCACTACTTCTAAACATGTTGATCTAGTATAACTTCAAAAGTATCTAATATAAATCTAGGTTGAAAGTGGTTCTAATTTTTTAAATTAATAGAGAGGCGCACTAGACGAGAAACAAGGAGGAGAATGCAGATCCATGGACTCCTAATTTTATGGTAAGACTAAACATTTACCTTGTCACACTGTATTTAATTTCAAACATTTGTATTCTTAGTAGAATTTACATATAATGTCTCACCACTTATGTATATTTATGTGGTCTATTTATGTTCAGTTGATGACAAAGGAGAAGATGGGAAAGGTGGAAGGGTCCATACTTTTGGCCATTCATTTGTCCTTGACACTTCCATGGTACATATTTTTTAATGTAATAATTGGTTTCCTTTTTATAATAGTATATATAGGTGTTTTCTAATTTTTATCATCATCTTATTACACACTGATATAAGTTTTTCCAGTTGCCAGTGGGGGGCAATGTGAGGGGGGTTTAGGGGTTAGGCATTTACAAAGGGAATGTAATTAAGTATTTTAGATTGTTTATACATATGTATACTTGTCACTTGTGCGTACTCATTTTTAATTTATATGGTTTATTTTATAGAGGGTGGTGTCTCACGATGCTGTAAGACCGATTCATCACAGTAGAGTCACATGCATCTCAATTTGCAGTGATAGTCTCACAGTACGTATATTTCTAAAATTATTTGTTTGTATTTTGATATCAAGTATATCTACGATCATGTCACGATTGTATCAAGTATCTTTTTGAATTTTTTAGGTCACCCCTAGTTTGAGGGAGGTACAACACCAAGGCTTTGTATTGTTGATGACCCAACTGACATTGCCTGAAGAAAGTTCAACACAGGTAAGTTTCAATGTTAATTCAATTATTTTGTAAATATATTTTTCTACAAAGGATTTAATCTTAAATAGTATAAATCATAGATCAATCTCATTTTTGCAATTATATACAGGTCAGAGTCAACATTGGTGGCAATGTCCCTTCGCTACCAAGGACATACATTAGGACTCTTGACCGCATCAGGAGACATAGAGGTGAGGTACATGAGAGTTCAATTTTAAAATTTGTTTATTGATTATTGTTGACTAAGATTTTTTTTTTATATAAAAACTATATAAATTAAGTCATCTATCTTG
>MU228403.1:3229320-3240788 GCA_018584345.1 Thuja plicata | reverse complement strand
TTTTTGTCTCCCGCCATTTTTCCCTTATCAAAACTATACCAAAAACTAAATAAATTACATAATATTGAAGAGGACTCTCCTCTCTAGTGTTATCTATAAGTTTAAATTTTTTTTGAATTGATTTACTATTTTTTTACATTTTCCGAATCAACGACTTCCAAAAGCTTTAATAACCTACATGCATCTTTTAACAAATTTGTTCAATGTAATGTAATCAAAATAATATAAAAATTATATGTCGAGAATCGTAATTCTGAGATCTACAAAAGGGTACTTAAACTCGGCCGAGTTAGACTGGGCCGAGTTTGACTCGGCCGAGTATGATGAAAATGAGCGCCCAAAATTGTCCTTAGGGGTGACAGATTATTGTGCTTTTACCCCTTAGTAGAATCAACATCTGCAGTGTTAGCTTTGGCCTTCCTCTTTTTACCTGGAGTGTTACTCTCATTAGCCATAGGTCTTTTTCCCTTCTTTCCCCTATTCAAACCATCGACCTGGGTGTTATCCTATAGCTTAAATTTTTCATACTCATAGATTAACAGAATAAGCCCATCATGAAAGATAGGTTTCTCTGCATTTTTTTGTTTTCCACAATGCTATTACCCAGTTATTTGAGCAGAAGATAGGGGAAGGAAATTTTCCTATTGTAGCAGAAATGGTTAACAAGCATAAAATGGAAATTATAAACCCTAGTGTAATGACCCTCAAGTGTAAAATATTTCATGATAGCTTTGACCAATTTTTCCCAGAAGAGCTTCATATGACACCACAAGACATAGTGCCCCAACTGTTTGAGAAATAGATCTCTTTCCTCCTAGGTCTTAGGGTACATTCTAGCCACTTTTTTGGCCATAAACCTACTTCTATATTATTTCAATCCTGACATTTTAAGACCCATAATTTCTGAAATTATTTTCTCAGTAACACAGAAGGACTTACCATAGATTGTCACTTTTCCATTATCCCAACTATCTGCAAATTCCTTAGAGATGTCTTTTTCATAGCCATGGAGTCTCTCCATATAATTAGTGACCATGCCTTCCTTGAGTCTCTTCTAGACCCTGGCCTCCTTTTTCTATTTATAGACTGAGGGCTCTTCCCTTTTCAACTTTCCTCCCATATTACCAGTAAACCAGATTTCAGAATATCGCACAAAATGAGTGTGAAGAACGCGAAAACCAGTGGTGAGCGAGTAAATAATGAGAATGGGCCACCTTTTAAAAGAAATTATAGCATCTTTCCCACAAGTCTTATTATTATTTCAATTGTCGCCATGCGTGCGAGACCCAAAATTGAGGCAACTATGAAAACTATCCTTTCTTGTCATCACCATTAGTAGTAGTTCCGGGTTTATGGTGGATTTGATCATACCTTAGCAGATTTAGGATTTCAATATTTAATCCTTGATTACCTTACCAGTTCCTAGCATCATCACTATAAACGCCCACATTTGCTAGGCTGTTAGCCACATAGTTTGACTCTCTCAAGGCATGACTGACATGTGTGACATCAAAATCAGTTAAAAGACTTTTAATGTGAGCGATGATGTGACTCGTATTCCAAGATTGAATATGAATACCATTAAGGAAATTAATTGTATTCATGGAGTCACCTTCCAGCTATAGCTTTGAACAATTCTTTCTTTTCGCCAACTTGCAAGCATAGAGGGTTGCCATAGCTCTAGCCACATGACTAGTTTGAGAGCCAATTGGGTATTATGTTGTTTTCTTAGAATAATTCAATATATAAAAGGGATATGGTTACTTTTATTTTGTAGATAAAAGAGAGACGATCACTTTAGGCTCTACAAACTCAACCAAAGTTATGCTAACAAAATTGATGAGACCTTTATCCAAGTAGATGATAGAATTTGGAATCTCTAAAACTAAAGAACTGACCATGTGACAAGTGAATTTGATAAATTAAGAAGTAATGAGTAAATTAATTGTAGCTCTTAAATTAATGTTTTCTTGTCCATAATTGGTTTATAATACAATAATCTACAAGTTATTTTTGTCATATTATCGTAACTATGATCTTTACAAGCATATTAATGTCCCTATTTGAGGATCGTTCTCTTAAAGAACTAGAACAATATATATATATATATATGTAATTTTTTTTTAAATTTTTCCTATCTTCATTGGTGTTACTATATATTTATTACAAATGAAAGATAAAACATAAATTTTTTTTTTTTAAGTTTCTAGTGGAACATATTATATCCATTAATGTATCTATAAATTGATCAAAGAATTAATTATGTGTTAACCACATTTTATGATGCTTGATCTAGTGGAGTATTCACTTACTGTCATCTTTGAAAGTTCCAAGTTATGGGATTGAGAATAAGCTTTGGTCCTCATTTTCATTTAATAAGAATGCAACAAGGAAGATGGAGTAGCTTTTTTCTTGTTTTTTCTTTTAATTTGACACAAGATTTAAAAAAGGAAATAGGCATGAGGAACCATAGAAAGAAAGATAGCTATTTAAAAATAAAATCGACAACATCTTTAAGAGAATTTCAAATAAGGAGAATACTCGGTCATAGGTATGAACAATTTTATTTGTATTTGGTTATTATATAGGATATGAAATATTTTATATATTCAACATTGAAATATCTATCATTCCCTTGTAATATTTCTAAGTTTTTAACATTTTATTTTTAATTTTTAGATGAAAACTAGGTTTTTTAAAAATTTTCACAATTTAGAGAAAGCTAGTTGTATTCATTTTTATGGCATATAGTTATCAAATTGAAGAATGCACAAGCACATGGAAAACTATAAATCTAACCATCTAGGTTGTCCTAGCTCTTTTAGGCACCAGTATACATATCTAAGATTGCACTGAAGCGTTTGTCAGGAGGTCTTGGGGCAACAAATTAGGTTTGTTTTGTAAACTTTATTTTTTTAATTATGTTTTGGTTAGGTGTATGATTATTGAAATTGAGTAAATGATATTATTATGATTGATATATTTTTTTATTGATTAAAGTTATTTTTATATTGATTCACACACCCCTCCCCCTCTTAGTATAATCACATGTTCATCATATAGATCTAAATTATTTATAAGGTTCCTTCTATGTGATGCTTCTAAGGATGTTTAGTTATCACTATTAGGCTATATGAATATGCACTCACATAATTGAAACTTGGAATAGTGGATGCAAACTTGACATTTTTCTATTAGATTTAAAGAATCTACCACCCGAATACATGTTCTAATCTACTACAAGTATACTACACACTAGATCAAGAATTTGCATTGAAATATCTATCATTCCCTTGTAATATTTTCAAGTTTTTAACATTTTATTTTTAATTTTTAGATGAAAACTAGGTTTTTCTTTTTTCACAATCTAGAATAAGCTAGTTGTCTTCATTTTTATATAATATAATTATCAAATTGAAGAGTCCACAAGCACATGGACAACTATGAATCTAACCATCTGGGTTGTCCTAGTTCTTTTAGGCACTAGTATACATATTTGAGATTGCACTGAAGCATTTGCGAGTAGGTCTTGGGGAAAAAAATTAGGTTTGTTTTGTAAACTTGAAAATTTTTAATTATTTTTTTGTCATGTGTATGATTATTGAAATTGAGTAAATGATGTTATTATGATTGATAGATTTTTGATTGATTAAAGTTATTTTTAAATTGATTCACACACCCCTCCCCCTCTTAGTATAATCGCATGTTCATCACATAAATCTCATATATTTATAAGGTTCCTTCTATGTGATGCTTCTGAGTGATGTTCAGTTATCACTATAAGACTATATGAATCTGCACTAACATAATTTAAACTTGGAGTAGTGGAGGCAAACTTGATATTTTTCTATTAGATTTAAGGAATCTTCCACGTTAATACCTATTCTAATCTACTACATGTATACTACACACTAGATCAAGCAAAAAACTGACATAATTTGATATATGTATTTGAACCATCCAAGTGAAATATTTTCCCACTATTTAGTTCTATCTCAGGGATATTTTTTGTGAGATTGCAAGAATTTTATAGACTTATGCATACAATGTTGGAATATTTTGAATATGAATGTTTTCTATTAGATTACAAGAATATGCCCTTAAAGTTCAAACTACATATTGTAATTGTTGATTCTAGTTGTATTAAGTATATAGATCACTTTATCAAGTGATCTTTATAAGTATATTAGACTACATACTGTAATTGTTGATTCTAGTGTAGATGTGTGTGATTCCATTATATAGAGCATCTCATCCATGCATGTAACATATTAGCATTGTATTATGCATGCAAGGCAAGGTTGTAGTGCATCAATAAGCTTATGTTGAGATGATACACATGAGTGTGATCTATAAATATTCTATTATGCTTTGGACATATGCAAAGATTATTATCATAGTTTAATTTATATGTTTTATATCGTTTGACTATGAACAATATGATGTGTTTGGTTGCAATGATACTATAGAGCTGGTGTAATACAATAAACATATTTGTTGTTAAAGTATACAATCTTTGTGTAATATAAGTTACTTATATTAAATGCAAAAAATATTCAAGTTAGAAGGAAATTAAATATAGTTTGTTATGAATGTATGACATCTTATATCTATATCTTTTATTGGGAGCATGTATGGTTACCTAAGTGAATTTTAGAATCTACTCAATTATATGATTGTGAGGCCTACCCCAACCCATCATAGCTTAGCATCATTTTTCACTTATATGCTCCCTAGTTGATGCCGATTTTAGTTATTGTTGGGCTATTGGGACACATGTATTATTTTATGGATCCATTGAATCCTTTGCTTGTAAATAGTAACCGATTATGTAATCAGGGTACCTTTGAGATACTATATGTTACTGATGTAGATTTCTGTTTATAATTTAGTTTTGAGGATGCAGTACATTGGATTAGTATCTAGATGATATCATGATGTAAATTAGTTTAGTGAAATCATGTTATGAATATTTAATTAAAAGCAGATGTTTCTTTAATTTCAAAGAGATATTGTATAATAAAAGTGTTAATGCATGATTAATTTCCTTATGTTATAGATGATGTTTTATTGGACCTATTGATGTGTGCAATGAATGTGCAGGAAGAGTGACCATGGTACTAAACGGGGATTCAGGAATTAACTTATGTTATCGCTATGATTCTAAGATCCTATATATAAAAAGAGACATTGACCTCATTGTATTGTATTTTTTATTCGTAAAAGTGTGATGCATAATTGTATTTAATTTAGTAAATGTTTAAATAGGTCATGCTTGTGTAATTTTGTTATGTCAGTTGAAACATGTGCACTCTATGTGTTTTCATGGCTAGTAGATGTGACTAGTGTAGGTTTAACTCTACCCCAGGGGATTACCTAGTGTAGTACCCAAGCTTACCTTGGGTTACGAAGCTTCTAGATGTGTCCTCTTGAGTTGAAATTCATGATTTAACCTTGGGTGGATTTTAGGATGGTCATTTGGGCTCCCAAGGAGTAACTAGGGTCAAAACCATGTACCCCATTTGGTTGTGTGTGTGTATTTGGGAACCTGTTAAGAAAGACATAAACACTCAATAAGTCATTGCATTAGTCCAAAAGGTTAGATAAAACATTCAAAACTACTAATATCAACCTATTGCCTACTAACTAGGAAGATTTTAATTAGTGACATATCAGCCCTCAGAATATGCTACAAATCAATGACAAATACAACCTAGCATGAAGGATTTTTGGTTAAAACAAGCTAAAAGGATGAAAAACAAGCATTCTAGCTCTAAACATGTGAATATTAACAATGAAAAAGCATGGGATAAGAAGTGCAATATGATTCTAAGAGTAATCCAACATCATAACAATGTATTTTTGATCTAATGTGAAGGCTAATTTCCTCTCAAAAATGGCTTCTATTTATAGAAGAATGAGAGAGAGAGGGGGGGGACAAGGTGAATTAATGAGTGAAGGGGCTCATTAATGAAGGTGTAAGAGCCATTAATGCCCAAGGCATTAATAAGGCATGAGAGAGACATAGGCTTAAGGCATCTTCATTAATAAGGCATTAATGAAAGCCTTAAAGAAGCAAGGTAGAGTGTAAGAGGATGGCTTGAGAAAGTGGACCTTAAGAAAGTCAACCTTGAGAAAGTTGACTCTCCCAAGTGGGTTGAGTTGTTAAGCATTTCTTAATGGAATGTGACAACATTAGGAGGTGGGTTAGGACTAGAATTAGGATTAGGATTTGATTAACATGGGTGAATGGGTTGAGAAAGGTTAGAACCCAGGGTAGAAGTGGTTGAGATAGGCTAGGTTGGGGTTTAGGGGAATATTAATAAATGAAATAAACTTATTTAATTCATTTAAAAATATAGGAATTAATTATTTTAAACAATGAAATTACTTTTTAATAATTAGGGGACTATAGCCATTTTAATTAAATTAAATAGGGTAGGGGAATGGGTTATTTTGCAAGTGGGTATTTGATTTAGGGATTTATTTAATTCCTTTATAATTAAATACTATAGCCATATTTGATTTTGGTTTGATTTGATTGGTCAAAATTGATTTAAATTATATGGCTATAATAGTTAATATAAATCAGTGATAAAAATCACCTAGGACATTAAATTGATTTGAAGAATTATGCCAAGCAGTAACAGGGTCGTTTGGACATAAGTAACAGGGTCATTTGGACATAATCAAGGGTATGATCACACTTAGGAAAAATAGGGTCCATAGTTGGAACAAACCAAATTTAGGTGGTTACATTTGCCCCTCTTTGAATTGATGTGCGAGCAGTGCATTGATTCAAAGAAAGTTTTTGATTTTGACTTCAGAAAGATTGAGAATTTTGTTCTTGATTGTCAAACGAAATGTTGATGAGACCAGTCTCGCAGTTGATCGAACAAAACTGATAGAATTGATTTTGAACTTGGTTGTCATCCAAAGATCAATAAAAGATTTTAAAAATACCAATTCTGAACTTGGTTGTCGTCCAAAAATTGATAATACTGATTCTGAACTTGGTTGTCGTCCAAAAGCCAGTATGAAGCTGCTAGGAGCTTTTAAAAATCTTCTAAAATGAGGAAACATAAGATATCTAGCTTATGAGAACCAAATCTTTCTATCCAACAGTTCTGACTTTAGTCAAGGAAACTATTATTCCCCTAGTTTGTTTGATAACGAAGTCATTTTTATGTTGTTTCAAGAAAAATTTTAATTGATGATAGTGTGATCATGCCCCCTAGGGAAAAAAATCAAAGGAAAATAAATAATTCCCTCAGTTGAAAAGAATAGAACACTTGCAGGAAGCGGTAGGGAAAGAAAGAGTGGAGTAGAAGACAGTGTGTTTTAAAAATAAACACATGATTATCAAGTTAATTGCGTGAAAATATGAGTGATAAGGCTGATAAAATGATGTTAGACCAAGATGTATGATAAAATGTGCAGTATTTACCAATGTGGTGAATAAATGAAGCAAACCCATAAGTTTTAAAACTGTCACAAAATTGATACGGTGTTACTAAAAATATCGCGGACACCTTCGATTTGGTTCCCGATTGAGTAAAAAGGGAATAGAAATGAACTAGGAGTTGTCTGGGAGGAGTTTTGGAAACCCTAAATGTCTCAAAAGACCCATATACGCTTCCAAAATTACCATTTTACTATTTATTTTCACATTCCTCCATAGAAATTCAAAGAGCTCTGTAGCAAAGATGGTAGTCCCTATGAGGAAGCACCGTTTCGAGATGAGCCGCCGACACGAGTGACCAACCGACTACCCACCGTCGGTAAGTGCTCGATAAAATACCTTGTGAATTTTGCATTTTTGAATTGCATGCATTTTTATGAATTTTAGAGCCATGTAAAGTTAGGATCGCATCCGGGATTCTGGATCGCATCCGGTCAATCCCGACTCGCATTTGGTTTTTCCCGGGTCGTAACCAGGTTTTCCAAATTTCTGTGTCGCATCCAGGTTTTCTCGGATCGAATCTAGTACCCTAGATTTTGCCTTGTTTTTAGTGATAATCCATCAGGGGATCGCATCCCATTTTCTTGGGATCATACCTCGCATTTAGGATCATATCCCATTTTTCTAGGATCGCATCCCGTATACATAATCGCATCCTGTATTTCTAGAATCGCATCTGGTAGAAGACTTAGATTTTTAATTTTCTTTGATCTATTTGCATCCTGCAAACTTGGAATGACTTAGCGAAGTAGGATTCTGCCCCTTGTTGTGGATAGTTTCTGATGTTTTACTGTTGTGTCCAAAATCAGGCCCAGTTTGAGGTAGTCACCTTTCATGGCACTTATCCTGCGCGGGTTCTTGCATTGTCTGGCCGACTGTCAGATGATGAGCAGACCACCATGATCCGATGTGGATTGTGTTCACTGATAGGTTTACCCGAGATCAGGGTGAATTGAGGGTTGTTTATTGATCTTTCCAAGAGGTGGCATTCCGAGCACAACACCTTCCACCTACCCACTGGAGAGATTACTGTGACACCTGAGGACGTCTGGAGGATTTTGCGTGTACCGATGGTGGGACATGAAGTGTTCTTTGAGTTCAGAGCTGGTGTGGTGATTGGGACTGCTTGGAGATTCTTCCAGGATGACACCATAGATAGGAGATACTTGTCATGGGGTTATATGGTCGATCACTATGATCGTTTAATTGTGTACTTAGCAGGCTTGGTAGGTGGCATCCTCATGTTGGATAGAGGTCAGCATGGATTCTTGGTGGGCTGGGTGAGCATGGTGGAGTAGATGATCATCCACCGCCGACGTTTTTCCTGGGGGAGCTGTATACTAGCCCATATATATAGAAAGCTCTACAAGATCGTATATCACCACACCCGCAGTATGACTGTGGGGATCCTTATTTTGCAGATTTGGGCCTGGGAGCACATCCTTGTGACACAGCCGATTGTTGATAGGCAGAGGGCACCTGAGCAACCCTATGTGTATATGTATGCAAGCCTCCTATAGTAGCCCCATCTAGGCAAGGTTGAGTATTGGCGTCGATTATTCGATGATATGACATAGGTCGTGTGGCGACCATACTGAGACTGTGAGGTGTGGACTTCTGATGCACGACAAGTTCCATTTTTGTGCCAGAGAAAATATTTGATTGGCCGTACTAGATACATTATAGAGTGCTTTCTGATCACTAGAGTTCTGAGGCAGTATGGATGGCGATAGGGCCGTATAAAGGATGTTGCAGTGTATGTTCGTATCCGTGATGAGGCACCTGATTGGGGTGCACAGTTGACTTATGAGACTGCATCCTAGGAGATCTGAGATATGGTTGCTGTAGACTGGGACCTTCGTCCAGATGTCGAGGATGCTGGAGTGTCAGATGGGTATGTTGCAGAGATGCTCCAGTATCCCTTTCCATGATTTACAGTGCCTACGGAGATCATTCCTCGTATAGAGGACCCTCTGGATTATGAGCCTGATGACTGACCCGCTAGGGGTAGAGGGGGTGCTCAAAGAGACATGGCTCTAAGGAGACATGGGGGCTGTGATGGCAGCAAAGATGGTGGCAGAGACAACAAGCGCCCCCTTCCGGATGATAGGCATGATGGTGATGACAGGGGTGGTGGTGGAGAGGCAGTTGATACAGGTGGTCCGAGCGGTAGTGGGCAAGGTAGACGATAGAGGTTCAGATTTTTGGCCCCATAGAGAGATACTAGCCCATTACTTATTGCAGAGCAACAGAGACAGTGGTGACAGAGAGCTTAGGAGCAGGATCCCGGTAGAGATGGGGACCCTTTATCTAGATGTGAGTAGGAGAGGGAGCAGCTTTGAGCCTAGATCACAACATTGGATGCTAGGGTTACTACTGCTAATGCTCTTTTAGCGGACAGGGACAGACATCTTGAGAGGCTGAGAGCCGAGAGGGATGCCCAGGTGGAGATTCTCAGAGCGGAGAGAGATGCCCAGGCCTGGATGACAGTCCATCAGGGATAGAGGGTCACATATCATTATGCCTTGTATCACGCAGTAGTGTCAGAGGGTCAGAGAGCACCTTCCTTTTCTCATGTAACTCAGCAGTCTGAGGGGGCCATGCTGCCTCCAGGAGCTCCTTTCATGCCACCTCATCCTCCTCTTGACCAGGGAGAGGGGGTGGGCCAAAGTTGATTTTTTTGTACCATGTTGTATGATATGTTCTTTGTTGAGAGCATATATGTATATCTGGATCCTGCTGAGATCCCCTTTTTTGTATATCACATTCATTCGTACATATATCTGATTCTCTTTTTTGCGTACTGATACTCTTGATGCTCACTGATACACTTTATACTTTCTGATACACTTTATGCTTTGATTTGTACCATGTTTTATGAGGATATATACCTGATGCAGTTTCTTGATTCTGACATGTTTCATGTGGTAAATGTATCCGTTTTGCTTTCCATAGACGTGGTAAATGTATCTTTTTCACATGTGATGATATATTGATCGCTTGATGAGTTAGTTCATGGATGATAACATCATTTTATGATTTGGATGGGATGTGTTTATTACTGATATAAATATGTTATAAATGATATCTATGTGAAAATGCAAAATGTATTTTTCTTTTGTTTTTCCAGTTTATGCAAAATAGATGTATGGATGCACTTAGGATGTAGAAGTAAAAATGCAATACATGGATGCTTTATTTTTTTGTATTTTCCAGTTTCTTCTTTTCAATGAATTCAAAATGTATGCTATGGATGTGCAATGATATTTGATATCAGTAATATAGATGATGTAATTAAATTGATGTTTTTAGAAGAAGATAGAAGCCATTGTTGAGCTTAAAAATTCCTTATGTTATTATTGTTGTTGACAAATGCATCAAGCAAACTCTAAATGCAGCTATATGTAGACCCTTAGGACTTGTCACTAATTAGCAAATATTGCAAAATTTTTATCATCATTGGGCACTTTTTGAAATGGATACCACCTGATAGTACAACCATCACTAATACCCATTGATATTATGATAATATGAATACTATGTTTTATTGGAATGTCAGAAATAGACTTAGGCATCAAGGCATAGAAGCTAGGATAACAAACTAGTCACCTTCCTTTTAATATACCAGATTCTGATTAAGGCAAGATATTTGGACCCGTAATGACCTTAAAAATTCATATCCTTGGGTACATTATGATTCATATACCTTAGTGAGAATCTGGATCAGAAAAATAGACAAGGAAATTGTGTCAAACTCACTGTAGTTTACACATAACAAAGATCGAGATATATGTGGCTATCTACCCATAGTAGCAGCTCTTACCATAAACATCCAAGTTAGGTGAAATTTATAGGATCATGTGGAAAAATCACCATACACAGAAACTTAAGAAAACATTATGTCCCCTATCCTTGTGACTCTTTGTCTTTGCGCAGACGTCATTGAGTAACTAAGAAGACATAATAATTTATCAATTGTGAATCAATCCAATAAAATTTATAATTA
>MU228403.1:3178419-3223149 GCA_018584345.1 Thuja plicata | reverse complement strand
AGAACCCAGGGTAGAAGTGGTTGAGATAGGTTAGGTTGGGGTTTAGGGGAATATTAATAAATGAAATAAACTTATTTAATTCATTTAGAAATATAGGAATTAATTATTTAAACAATGAAATTACTTTGGGAACCTATTAAGAAAGACACAAACACTCAATAAGTCATTGCATTAGTCTAAAAGGTTAGATAAAACATTCAAAACCACTAATATCAACCTATTGGCTGCTAACTAGGAAGAGTTTAATTAGTGACATATCAGCCCTCAGAATATGCTACAAATCAGTGACGAATACAACCTAGCATGAAGTATTTTTAGTTAAAACAAGCTAAAAGGATGAAAAAAAAGCATTCTAGCTCTAAACATGTGAATATTAACAATGAAAAAGCATGGAATAAGAAGTGCAATATGATTCTAAGAGTAATCCAACAACATAACAATGTATTTTTGATCTAATGTGAAGGCTTATTTCCTCTCAAAAATGGCTTCTATTTATAGAAGAATGAGAGAGAGAGGGGGGACAAGGTGAATTAATGAGTGAAGGGGCTCATTAATGAAGGTGTAAGAGCCATTAATGCCCAAAGCATTAATAAGGCATGGGAGAGACATAGGCTTAAGGCATCTTCATTAATAAGGCATTAATGAAAGCCTTAAAGAAGCAAGGTAGACTGTAAGAGGATGGCTTGAGAAAGTGGACCTTAAGGAAGTCAAGCTTGAGAAAGTTGACTCTCCCAAGTGGGTTGAGTTGTTAAGCATTCCTTAATGGAATGTGACAACATTAGGAGGTGGGTTAGGACTAGAATTAGGATTAGGATTTGATAAGCATGGGTGAATGGGTTGAGAAGGGCTAGAACCCAGAGCAGAAGTGGTTGAGATAGGTTAGGTTGGGGTTTAGGGGAATATTAATAAATGAAATAAACTTATTTAATTCATTTAGAAATATAGGAATTAATTATTTTAAACAATGAAATTACTTTTTAATAAATAGGGGACTATAGCCATTTTAATTAAATTAAATAGGGTAGGGGAATGGGTTATTTTGCAAGTGGGTATTTGATTTAGGGATTTATTTAATTCCTTTATAATTAAATACTATAGCCATTTTTGATTTTCACTTGATTTGATTGGTCGAAATTGATTTGAATTATATGGCTATAATAGTTAATATAAATCAGTGCTAAAAATCACTTAGGCCATTAAATTGATTTGAAGAATTATGTCAAGCAGTAACAGGGTCGTTTGGACATAATCGAGGGTATGATCACACTTAGGGAAAATAGGGTCCATAGTTGGAACAGACCAAATTTAGGTGGTTACATTGGTACCTTAGGTGTTAGGGGTCTTTTTCATCCCATTAAGATCCTTAAAAATCATTTATGACTCCCCTAAAGTCTCCATTTTGGGAAGTTGGGAATTTGGAGAGTTGGAAAACTTTGGTTAATACATCCCTTCTTTTCTTGCAAGAATTTAACTCTATTTATGGAGAAGGAAGGAAAGTGGGGAGAGTAGATGGGTTAGGGTCTCTTCTCCATTAATGACTCCTAATATTTTAGGGAGAAGTCCTGTATAGAAAAGAGTTTAGAGGGAGCTTGGGTGTTCACCCACTCTCTACCTTTAGAGACAAATTCAATTGTAGAAGAAAGTTTTGAGAGAAAGAATAATTATTGGAAGGAGAAGCTCTTCACAAACCACCTTGCATTTTCCATAGCTTGGACTTAAGGTTGGATTCCTTGTTAGCATAGTTTAGAGCAGTTTTTTTATTTTCTATGCATCTAGATTAAGGAATCCATTAATGGAGTTTATGTTATTTGTTTTCAACTTCATGGGTTTCCATGTAGTTTATTTGAAGAGTCTTGTACTTCTTTTGTGTTTATTTGGTATATGGATTTCTTCAAGGCACACTCACCCTTGGGAGGGCAGAGTAACATGGAAGGGGTGGAGGTTAGTGATTACCCATGCAGTGCAAAGTCTTCCATGTGTGGAGGGATGTACATGGGTGTGTGTATTTCCCCATAATGCCAAACATGGGATGGGAATTTGGGGGTCATAATGGATTTCTTGATGGCTTGAGGCCATGTTTTTGAGTAACAGGAGATGGTTGGTTTTTAAGGGTTGTTGGGTCCATGTGCGGCCTATCCCTTTATTCTTTATTTTATGTTTGGCTATCTCCTCTTGTGGTAGTCGTTCACCCTATGTGTTTCAGGTCTCTTGGAGACCTATGTTAGCCTTGGGGATTTGGATTTTGATCTTATGTACATTTTCCTTATTCTTGGGTCCATCAACCTCAATAATACCATTGTCAATGACGTCTTGTTCCACATGTTTCAACTTCATACAATCATTCATTTTGTGCCCTTTATTATGACGGTATTCACAGTGATTAGAATCACTCCACCATGATGGATTTACTTGAGGTTCATATGGTCTCACCTCCGGTAAAGTTATAAGTTTGTTGGAGAAAATTGTTCTTAGGGACGACTCAAGTGGTTCCCCCAATGGAGTAAAATTTCTCGATGGTCCTGGAGAAAATTGAGTCATAAAGTTTGGTTTAGGCTTGGCACTTCCTTTATTGTTGTTGGAAGAGTTTTCATTGTTAAAGGGATTATTGGGGAATTGGTTAACATTATTAGTCTGATTAGTGGAACCCATTAAAAGATTGAAAGGTTTTGGTTTAATATTGTGAGCTTCCACTACTCCATCATTGACTAAATTTTTATTCGTATTCTTCATCCAAAACTTTGGTTTATCGTTATTAGTATTGTTCAAGAAGAATTTTTGTTGAAGGTATTGTTGTTATTTGAAAAGGTTTTATTATCCTTGTAAAGCTTTAGTCCCCCACTTACTACTAAAGCATCCTCAATTTGGACTCCATTTTCTATCACCTTTTCAAAATTGGGTGGACAATTAAGGTGTGACTTAAATTTCATTATGGTCACCAAACTGTTTATAAACATATCCATTTTTTACTTTTTAGGTATACTTTGTGGATATTTGGCAAAGATTCTTCTCCATCTTTGTAGAAAGCTCAAAAAGGCTTCCCCATTTTTTTTTACTTTGTATTGCATAGATCTAAGATGGTATCTCTCATTTGATGTTGTAGGAATATTGATTAACAAATTTGGATATTAATTCCTTAAAAGTTTTTTTACCTGAAGGTAACTTTGAAAACCATTCCATTCTTGACCCACCAAGTCTTTGGGGAAAAAACCTCATCAAATAGGTAGGTTCATGGAGAAATTCCATTCTTAAGGTGCCAAATTACCTTATGTGGTCTTGTGGGTCTGTTGTACTCATATATTTGTTGTACTTAGGAAAAACCATGTTGATAAGGAGAATGAGGAGTCTCCTCCAAATAGGGTATCTCTTCTCTTATCACGGTTCCGTCATTTTGTAAAGACAATTTAATATGACAAGATCTTGTCCAAACTGGCATGAAAAGGAATTGAGAAGTTTTGTTGAAGAAGTATTCACTTGATAAGAATGATGATTTGTATGAACTTTGAATCTTTTAAATGTATGTTGTATTTTTTTCAACATCATGTATCATCATAACATTAAAAATCATCAAATAAGAATTAGAGATGGGGGTGAGTGGAAGACCGCATTTAAAATGAAGGATGAGTTGTATGAATGGTTGGTAATGCCATTTGGGTTGTCAAATGCACCAAGTACATTTAGAAGATTGATGAATGAAGTCTTGAGGCCTTCCCTTGGTAAGTTTGTGATTGTTTATTTAGATGATATTTTGATATTTAGTAAGTCAAAAGAGGACCACTTGCAACATATAAGGGCAGTCCTACAGAGACTAAAAGAGAAAAAGTTGATAAGAAAATTTGAAAAAATGCAGTTTCATGAAAAAAGAGTTGGTTTATTTGGGTTTTGTGGTTTCAAGTAGTGGGGTTAGTGCACCAAGATCATGTGCAAAAAAATTGATTCTCATCAGGGAAACAAAGTTACGACTGTGGGGTCATTGGTTCTTAGAATTGAAAAAATGTTGAGAAGAAAAAGATCTGGTGTAGAAAAAAAACATAAACAAACTGGAAATGAGGATACAGAGGTAAAATTTGAGAAAACCAAAAGGAAATGCTAGGTAGAGAAGTGGTGGCGTGGGATTAGTGCTGGAAAAGTGAGAACAAATTTGTTTTTCACATTAGGGCTAGAAAAGTCTGAACAAAATTTGATTTCCACATTGGGGAGACTGATCTTCAAAAGTTTGTCAACATTGTGAAAAGTAATGTAATGTGTGGGAAGAAAAAGTTTGTCAACATTGTGAAAAGTAATGTAATGTGTGGGAAGAAAAACAACCTTGGTCAAGAAAACAAATATTGAAATTGAATCCAAAATTTGTTGTTTGAGAAAACGAGTGCAGAGAGGAGTGTGAATTCTCTGATTATCTGTCATTTAGAACACAAGACTATCTTTGTTTTAATTGAATAATTGTCATCTTGAATGGTGTCTAAATGTTGAAGTACAAATTGGAGGAAAGAGAAACTTGAATAAAATTAAACATTTAATCTACCACATTTTTGTATGCCTAATGAGATAGGTGTTTAAGCTTGTGATTTGAAGATTGTTTTTTGATGTTGGTTTTAGTTTGAGTTCATGGTTTACAGTTTGCACTGCACAAGTTCTACACATTAAGGTGAACATAATAGACACATCAAATTCAATACAAATAGTTTCATGTTCAAGGTTTAAACCCATCAAATCTACAAATCAAATTTAATAAAGATAATTTCATGTTCAATGTTTAGATCCATCCAATCTACAAAGTACCACGATGAGTAAGATTGTAATGAAAATTAACTTGAATAATAGATAGATTTTTTAGTACATATGTGAAGAAAATTGATATCTAGAGTTGAATATTGTTTGTTTATTTTAATAGTGTGGTAATATTAATAGTATTATTCATAAGTATAATATTATTTTCAAAATATCAATAAAAAGTTAATATATTAATATTGGTATCACATTAAAGTAGACAGTATAGTAAACCGTAAACCGTGAACCTCAGCCACTCGATTCCCGCGCACAAACGAAATCCAATTAAAATCATCATTTTTGTGGTTCAGAAGTTTTATTAGATTAAACAAATGTAGTCTCATGGAATGCCATGATTGCAGGATATTTCAAAATGGATCTGTTGAAATTTGACCAGCCAAAATTCGACGTATTAAGGAGGATGAATGTTTTGGATGGCTCAATAATGTTTGGGATGGCTCAATAATGTTTGGATTTGATTGGATTGGCATTTCCTCTCTATAAATATTGGATTGGATTGGCATTTCTTCAGAATAATCTCTTGGAATAATTTTTGGAGGTAACTAAAAATAATGAATTTTTAGCCTTTGTGAATGTCGGCGAGGATTCCCTTCTTGTTTCTGAATCTCTTTAGAGTAGCTCTTTTACAAATATTTTGATTAATCCCAAGTTTCTCATAAGGAGGAGGAATGCTTTGGACGGCTCAACAATGTTAGAAATTCCAAAGGATTGGATTGGAATTTCTTCACAACATAGCAGAGCAGAAAAGAAAATGACAAAGGCAATGAAATTGATTTGCGTGGTGGTGATAATAGCAATGGCATTGGAAGTGGGCATGGCAGGTATGGAAGATCCTTGCTCTGAGGCTCACCCCTGCTGTGATCCTGAACCTGATCCCTGCGCCCGTTGGTGGTTGGATAATACTTATTTTCAGGCTCCGCAAACATGTTGCAGAATTGGAATGTGTAGCTACCAAGTGGGATATTGTTGGTAATCTTTTTATCTGCAGCACTGGGACTTTGCTCTTCACAAACACAAACACTTGAAGTTCTCTATCTATTATGCTTTGGACATATTACTTATGTTTTATATCATTATATTGTGAAAAATATGATGTGTTTGGTTACTATAGAACTCCTTGGTTATACTATAGAACTCCTGCAATACAATTATGTCTGGTTAAACTATAGAACACTTATGTTAAATTTTCTATTATTGCATAAATTATTCAAGTTACAAGGAAATCAAATTTAAATAGTTATGAATGTGTGACATCTTATATTTATATCTTTCATTGGTAGGAGTACACTTTATTGCATGTAGTATATTGTTTTCTTAGAATGAGCATAGATAAACGAGAGATGATTATCTTTTACTATGTAGTATGTTGTTTTCTTAGAATAATTTAATATGTTAAAGGGAGATGGTTATCTTTTATTTTGTAGTACCTCGTCTTCTTACACCCATCATAGATAAAAGAGTGGTGGTTATCTTTTATTTTGTACTATATTGGTTTCTTAGAATGATGATAAATAAAAGAGAGACGATCACTTTAGGCTCTACACACTCCAGCAAAGTTATGGTATCAAAATCGATGAGACCTTTATCCAAGTAAATGATGGAATTTAGATTCTCTAAAACTAAAGAATTGACCATGTGACAAGTGAATTAGAGAAACTAAGTAGTAATGAGTAAATTAATTGCAGCTCTTAAAGTAATGTGTTCTTGTCCATAATTGGTTTATAATACGATAATCTAAAAGTAATTTTTGTCGTATTATCCTAACTTAGTATTTATTAATATATATGCAATGGAACTTCTCTATCTATTATGCTTATGCTTTGGACATATTATTATCATATTTTACTTATGCTTTATATCATTATATTGTGAAAAATATGATGTGTTTGGTTGCAATGATACTATAGAACTACTGCAATAAAATAAATATATGTCTTGTTAAATTAGTCTTGTAAAATTATAGACCACTTATGTTAAATTCTCTATTATTATTGTATAAATTATTCAAGTTATAAGGAAATCAAATTTATACTATAGAACTGCTACAATACAATAAATATATGTCTTTTTTTTGATAGATAAAGCAGAAAGAGGGTGCTGGCTCGTGGAACGAAGGACTAGTAGCACATTAACAACATATTAATGGAACTAGTCAAAGAAGGTAGAACATTTTAACAGCATAATCACCAAATCTAACTCTGCCCCTATCAAAAACATAAACCACTATACTAATCAATAGGATTAAACCAGAGTACTTAAAACAA
This sequence comes from Thuja plicata, assembly GCA_018584345.1. Classification (NCBI taxonomy): domain Eukaryota; kingdom Viridiplantae; phylum Streptophyta; class Pinopsida; order Cupressales; family Cupressaceae; genus Thuja; species Thuja plicata. The sequence continues at coordinate 3,216,100 of MU228403.1, read as the reverse complement.
ATAGTAGCATGAAAAGTATCAGTTATAAGCCACGCAGGGCTACACAAAAATATATAAAAACTAACATTATCCCGAACCGCAAAACAGGGGATCTGAGGGCCAAGCCCAACCAAAATTAACCAACACATGGACACCAGAGATTAGTTCTTCCCACCCAGCTATTTAGACAACAGGGTCCTAGCCCACTCCTCTTGCAGAAACATGAATAGATCTTTGTTGTCCTCGTCCGCTTCCAGCCTGCCGCCCGCTAGCTTTTCCTGCACATGATAGAGGGTCGTAGCCGAAGCATGCATGACCTTCAGGGAAAATTTGTTGGTCCTCATGCACTGGTTCATCAGATCTTGCATATTCTTCTTAATCTCCGTAATATCCTTGTCCAAATTCGAGAACCTCCTTTTGAGGGTGCCTTTAAATTTGTTTTTGTCCTCTATGGCCGTAGTGTGGGGCTTATCCTGAGGATCCTGAGGAGGACTCAGGGTCGGGGTAGGGTTATTGGGGTTTTCTATGGTTTGTTGGAGGTTGGGTAGAGGAGTGTTACCAGTCCTAGGGGGACTCATATAGCCATCCGAGGAACCTTTCTTAGACGCAGTGGAGTGGGAGTCATTTTTAGACAGGGAAAGCTCTTTAGAGGCCATTTCCATCAACCTAGTTTTACACTATTCCTTGACAATTCTATTAGACCTTCAGCGACCCAAGCCACTTAAGTCCACCTCCAGATTAAACTGGCTCTCCATCATTTTTTGTCTTTTGGGCCTATAATTAGTCTTAGAAGTATTGTCAGCCTCTTTCCCCTCTTTGTACTCCGCAGAATCAGTGACATAAGACTCCTCCTGACCCTCCTTCCTACTGAGAGGGTTTTTAACACTTTTTTTGTGGGTTGTACCCTTTTTATCAGCCAGCTCAGGCTCCTGGGTGATACAGATGGACTGGGAGGAAAAATTGGGTGGGATTTTCGGTTTTGGCCAGGGGCTCCTCCTGGGGCATCATCTGGATAATCTGAGGGGGTTGGGGTGTCAGGAAGATAGCTTTGTGAAAATGATAGAGGTAGAGAAGGAGGCCTTGATAGAGGATAGCTTTATCAGGGTTGCCTTTAATATCTAGGACATTACTCTCTATGGAGTGTAGAAGATAGAAAGGTATGGAAATTAAATCCTTGTTTCTAATATGATTCAGGAATGGTAAGTGGTAGTTGTAAAACATAGTGAACTTACCTTCCAGTGTGAAATACTTCATCACAATGAGGCAAACTTTCAACCAGAAGTCCGGTAGCTCCTCCCTGTTGAATCCCCCTTGTTTTCTCACCGGCAGCTCACTGTCCTTGAAATTTTTTTTGAGGCTGGTAGGGTCAGGAGTCTGACTGGTATTTTTGTATTTCCTCCCCACCATCGAGAGCCTAGTCACCTTAGCTATGACCTCTTCATTCAGTTAGAAGTGGATGCCCCCAACCGAGACACTCCTGTTGTTCTAGGAAGAGACAAATTGTTTGGAGATTCGCTCGTCATGCCCACCTTTCATTCTTTCCATGAAACCCCATATGTCTATTTCTTTGCAGTAATGAGTGACCAATGCATCATAAGTGAAATCCTCATCGATGTTATCAGGCTCAATGCGGAGAGCGTTGCCTCCCATTTTAGGGGTCTGCTCCTCCTGCGCCATAATATCTTTGAAATCTAAGAGCCAAGCATTTTTGCAGGCCATAAAAAACCACTTATTTTCATAAATCCTTTCTGAGGAAAGCTTATATTTAAAATGCTGGTCTTGAAAATTTTGGAAAATGGGCTCCGTACAGCTAGATCTAATAGATCTCCAAGTGCCATTAATAGCAATAATACCAGGGATAGAAAAAAAAACCCTCTGATTCAGACAGCTCTTACTCCACACGTTCGAAAGGTAATGATAATTCTTTATGGGAATTTGAGTTCTCCTTTCCATAATCGCAAAAATCACCCCAACACGCCAGCATGTGGTCTAGTAAGGATTTGTAATGAATATGACAGCCTAGCACATTTAAATAGTAATATTCATTTCTCCCACGATGAGTTGCCGAGTCACCAGAGGTAAGTCACTAATCACCCTCCAACTATTGAGTTTGATTTGTTTTAGGCCTATTTCTGCCATTGAGTCAGCAACCAAAATCCCCTCTCTATACGTGTGACCTCTAGTTGTGCACTGGAAGCTGTTGAGAAGCTCACTGATCTCCATAATGGTAGGTCTAGCATGACATCCTGCACTAGCACCACTAGTGACGACCTCAACAACCACTTTGGAATTCCCCTCGATTTTGAGCTATCTGAAGTTCATTTGTTTCATGAATTTAATCCCCCAGAGGAGGGCTGTTCCTTCCTCCTGGGTGACAGTGCAGTTATTGATAGGCCCAACATAAGCTAGTAGGCAAGTGCCATTGTGATCTCTCAGCACACCACCCCCTCCATGACCAAGATTATTTACCACCCCATCAAAGTTTAATTTTGTCCATCCTCTGGGAGGGGCGATCCATCTGGTAGCATTTCTAGCTATCCTTTTCACATCGTCAAACCTGGAGAACCCATCTAGGAGGTTCCAGCTATCAACAATTCTAACTTCCCAGGCAACAGGAGGACAGGGGGGAGCTTCCATTTAGCCATCCTGGCATTCTCACATAGGAGCTTAGTTCCAATATGGAGACAGGTCTCAGGCTGGTTACTATTCTCTCTAAAAATCCTGTTGTTCCTTTCCTTCCAAATGGTCTAGCATATGTGAGGGGGAAGCATATGCCAGAGGAGTTGGAGCAGGGGGTGATTAAACTATAGAACACTTATGTTAAATTTTTTATTATTGCATAAATTATTCAGGTTACCAAATTTAAATAGTTATGAATGTGTGACATCTTATATTTATATCTTTCATTGGCAGAAGTACACTTTATTGCATGTAGTATATTGTTTTCTTAGGATGAACATAGATAAAAGAGAGATGATTATCTTTTACTATGTAGTATGTTGTTTTCTTAGAATAATTAAATATATAAAAGGAAAATAGTTATCTTTTATTTTATAGTACCTTGTCTTCTTACGCCCATCATAAATAAAAGAGTGGTGGTTATCTTTTATTGTAAACTATATTGGTTTCTTAGAATGTTAATACATAAAAGAGAGACAATCACTTTAGGCTCTACAGACTCAACCAAAGTTATGCTATCAAAATTTATGACACCTTTATCGAAGTAGATGATGGAATTTAGAATCTCTAAAACTAAAGAATTGACCATGTGCAAGTGAATTAGAGAAATTAAGTGGTGATGAGTAAATTAAATTTAGCTCTTGAAGTAATGTGTTCGTCTCCATAATTGGTTTATAATACAATAATCTACAAGTTGTTTTTGTTGTATTATCCTAACTTAGTGTTTATTAACATATGTCCAATGGATCTATCTATGATCTTTACAAGCATATTAATGTCCCTGTTTGAGGATCATTCTCTTAAAGAACTAGAACAAAATATGTATGTAAATTTTTTTTTTTTTTTTTTTGTTCCTATCTTGATTGGTGTTACTAGATATTTATTACAAATGAAATATAAAACATATAATTATTATTTGTTACTTTCTAGTGGAACATATTATAGCCATTAATGTATTTATGAATTGGTCAAAGAATACATTGTGTTAACCAGTTTTTATGATGCTTGATATAGTTGAGTAATCACTTACTCTCAACTTTGAAAGTTCCAAGTTATGGGAGTGGGAATAAGCTCTAGTCCTCATTTTCATTTAATAAGCACACAAAAAGGGAGATGGAGTATCTTTTTCTTTTTTTTTTTTCTATTAATTTGACTGAAGATTTAAAAAGGAAAGAGGCACGAGGAACCAGAAAAAAGAAAGATAGCTATTGAAAAGGAAAGTCGACAATGTCTAAGAGAATTTAAAACAAGGAGAATACTCAGACACAGGTATGAACAATTTCATTTATATTTGGTTATTATATGGGATACAAAATATTTTATATATTCAACTTTTAAATATCTATCATCCCCTTGTAACATTTGACAAATGGATTGCATACTTGATTTGATTTAATATATTGTATGCATCTTTGCATAGACATACAACAATGATGAGGATGAAATATTTGAATACATTCCTTTCCATTCTAGTGATTATGACCATATGTCAAGATTGATGAAAATAGGTAAACATATTTATATCACATGGTTATATAGGTCACACATTTACATGTGCACAACTACTTTTAAACATGTTGATCTAGTATAACTTCAAAAGTATCTAATACAAATCTAGGTTGAAATTGGTTCTAATATTTAAAATTAATAGAGAGGTGCACCAGACGAGAAACAAGGAGGGGAATGCAGAGCCATGGACTCCTAATTTTATGGTAAGACTAAACATTTACCTTGTCGTGCACTATATTTAATTTCAAACATTTATATTCTTAGTAGAATTTACTTATAATGTCTGACCACTGATGTATATTTATGTGGTCCATTTATGTTTAGTTGATGATAGAGGAGAAGATGGGAAAGGTGGAAGTGTCGATGCTTTTGGCCATTCATTTGGCCTTTACACTTCCATGGTACATATTTTTTAATGTAATAACTGGTTTCTTTTTTATAATAGTATATACACATGTTTTATAATTTTTATCATCATCTTATTGTACACACAGATGTAAGTTTGTCCAATTAGCAGTGGGCAAAAATGTGAGGAGGGTTTAGGCATTAGGCGTTGACAAAGGGAATGTAATTAAGTATTTTAGATTGTTTATGCATATGTATACTTATCACTTGTGCGTACTCATTTTTAATTTATATGGTTTATTTTATAGAGGGTGGTGTCTGACGATGTTGTGAGACCGACCACAATAGAGTCACAAGCATCTCAATTCGTAGTGATAGTCCCACAGTACATACATTTCTAAAATTATTTGTTTGTATTTTGATATCAAGTATATCTATGATCATGTCATGATTGTATCAAGTATCTTTTTGAATTTTGTAGGTCACCCCTAGTTTGAGGGAGGTACAACACCAAGGATTTGTATTGTTGATGACCCAACTGACATTGCCTGAAGAAAGTTCAGCATAGGTGAGTTTTAATGTTAATTCAATTATTTTGTTAATATATTTTGCTACTAAGGATTTGATTTTAAATAGTATAACTCATAGATCAATCTCATTTTTACAAACATATATAGGTCAGAGTCGACATTGGTGGCCATGTCCCTTTGCTACCAAGGACATACGTTATGAATCCTAACCACATCAGAAGACAGAGAGGTGAGGTACATGAAAGTTCAATTTTAAAATTTGTTTATTGATTATTGTTGACTAAGATTTTTATTTTTATTTTTATTTATTATTTATAAAAACTATATAAATTAAGTAATCTATCTCGGGGTTTCACTTTTGTGTTCATGCAGGATCCATCAGAGTCAAACAATACTTCAAAGAGGCTCCATTTTGATGATCCACCCGTAGAATAGGATGTCCTAGAAATGTTTGTATTTGTTTCTTATTTTGAGATGCCATATGGCACATTTTGAGATGATGTATGCCACCTTGTATCTAGATATGTAGATTTCATAAAGATTTTGAGATGACATGTACCACATTTTATACAAAAAAAAATCATATATATATATATATATATATATATATATATATATATATATAACACATGTACATTTATGGATATTTTATCTTTGTCATGCATTGTATGTATGTATTATTTACATATTATATCTTTCTCATGCATAGTATTTATGTATGTATGTTCTTTTTTATATTATATATTTTTTACACGTTGTATGTATGTATTACTTCTATATTACATATTTTTCATGCATTGCATGTATCTATGTATGTTTATTTCCATATTATATATTTATCATGTGTTGTCATGTGTAATAGACCTAATTACGATTTGTTTCCAAAGAAACTATCCTCAAAATATTTTTTCCAACAAAAGTAATAGGCTTTGTTTCCAAGTGGAATATCCCAAAATTAAGCTGCATGCTTGTAGGCCTTCACAAGAAATTCTTTCTGCACTTCATGATTCTCTGATACCCCTCATGAGGTCCAAGATATCACCCTCCCAAAAGCACTTCCTGATTTGGCTTAGTGCACCTTGGGAACAGTTAGGTCTGGCATGTGCAGGAATGTTCTTGATGCTAGACGGGTGAAAAAAGGTCTCCACTAATGTTTACCAGGCCAACCAAATCCGATGGAGCTAGCGGTTTGGCCCCATGATGAACGGTTTGAAAGATGCACCATTGAGCAACTTTCAACTGAGGAATAATGCAAATTTTTGCACCAACCAAGATTGGGTCTCCAAATGGAAACCAAGTGGAATATCCAAAAACTTAGGTACATGATTGTAGGCCTTCCCCAAATGGTCCTTTCTCACTTTATGGTTCTATGATACCCCTAAAGAGGACGAAGATATCACCCTCCAAAAATCATTGCCATATTTGGCTTAGTGCACCTTGGGAGCACTTAGGTTCGGCATGCACTAGAATGTTCTTGATGCTACGTAGGTGAAAAAAGGTCTCCACTAGTGTTTACCTGACCAAACGGAGCCGATGGAGATGACGGTTTGGTCCAATGATGAACGAATTGAAAGATGTGCCATTTAGGAACTTTTAACTCAGCAAGAATGCAAGTTTGTGCACCAACCAAGATCGGTTCGCCAAATGAAAACCAAGTGGAATATCCCAAAACTAAGATAGTTTTTTGTAGGCCTTCTAAAGATGGTCCTTGTGCACTTCATGATTCTGTGATACCCCTCATGAGGTCTGAGATATCACCCTCCAAAAAATTGTTGCCTGATTTGGCTTAGTGCACCTTGGGAACACTTAGGTCTGGCATGCTCCAGGAACATTCTTGATGCTATGCGGGAAAAAAGAAGTCTCCTCTAGAGTTTAACCTACAACCTAGATTTGATGGAGCTAACGGTTTGGTCCTAGGAAAAATGGTTTAAAAGATGCACCATTGAGCATCTTTCAACAAAGCAACAATGCAACTTTTGCACCAACTTATATAAGGTCTCCAAATGGAAAAAAGTGGAATATCCAAAAAATTACCCATGTTCTTGTAGCCTTTCCCAAGATGGTCCTTGTTCCCTTCATGATTCTTTAATACCCCTCATGAGGTTCGAGATGTCACCCTCCAAAAATCGCTGCCTAATTTGGCTTAGTGCACCTTGGGAACACTTAGGACTTTGCTCTTTTTCTCTGCAACAGTAGGAATTTTCTCTTCACAAAAAAAAAGACATTAAATTCTGTATCTATTATGCTTTGGACATAATTTTTTCATATGTTAGTTATTTTTTATATCATTATATTATTAAAAATATGATGCGTTTAGTTGCAATGATACTATAGAACTGCTGCAGTACAATAAAGATGTCTTGTTAAACTATAGAACACTTATGTTAGATTCTCTATTATTGCATAAATTATTCAAGTTACAAGGATATAAAATTTAAATAGTTATGAATTTGTGACATCTTATATCTATATCTTTCATTGGTCAGAGTACACTTTATTGCATGTTGTATATTGTTTTCTTAGAATGAGCATAGAGTAAAGAGAGATGATTATCTTTTACTATGTAGTATGTTGTTTTCTTAGAATAATTCAATATATAAAAGGGAGATGGTTATCTTCTCTTTTGTAGATAAAAGAGAGACGATCAGTTTAGGCTCTACAAACTCAACCAAAGTTATGCTAACAAAATTGATGAGACCTTTATCCAAGTAGACGATGGAATTTGGAATCTCTAAAACTAAAGAATTGACCATGTGACAAGTGAATTAGATAAATTAAGTAGTAATGAGTAAATTAATTGAAGCTCTTAAAGTAATGTTTTCTTGTCCATAATTGGTTTATAATACAATAATCTACAAGTTATTTTTGTCATATTATCCTAACTATGATCTTTACAAGCATATTAATGTCCCTGTTTGAGGATCATTCTCTTAAAGAACTAGAACAAAATATATATGTAATTTTTTTTTTTTAAATTTCCTATCTTGATTGGTGTTACTAGATATTTTTTACAAATGAAAGGTAAAACATAGAATTATTATTTTTTAGTTTCTAGTGGAACATATTATATCCAATAATTATGTATCTATGAATTGATCAAAGAATTAATTATGTGTTAACCACCTTTTATGATGCTTGATCCAGTGGAGTATTCACTTACTCTCAACTTTGAAAGATCCAAGTTATGGGATTGAGAATAAGCTTTGGTCCTCATTTTCATTTAATAAGAATGCAACGAGGGAGATGGGGTAGCATTTTTCTAGTTTTTTCTTTTAATTTGACCCGAGATTTAAAAAGGAAATAGGCATGAGGAACCATAAAAATAAAGATAGCTATTTAAAAGGAAAATCGACAATGTCTAAGAGAATTTAAAACAAGGAGAATACTCGGTCATAGGTATGAATGATTTCATTTGTATTTGGTTATTATATGGGATATGCAATATTTTATATATTCAACATTGAAATATCTATCATCCCTTGTAACATTTGACATTTCATTTTTAAGTTTTTATATCTACCATTCCCTTTTAATATTTCTAAGTTTTTAATATTTTATTTTTAATTTTTAGATGACTATATAGTCTTCAGTTTGATAACTATATGCCATAAAAATGAATATAGTTATCCAATTGAAGAGTGCACAAGCACACGGACAACTATGAATCTAACCATCTGGGTTGTCCTAGCTCTTTTATGCACCAGTATACATATATGAGATTGCACTGAAGCGTTTGTGAGGAGGTCTTGGGGCAACAAATTAGGTTTTTTTTGTAAACTTTAATTTTTTTAATTATGTTTTTGTCATGCGTATGATTATTGAAATTGAATAAATGATATTATTATGATTGATACATTTTTTTATTGATTAAAGTTGTTTTTATATTGATTCACACACCCCTCCCACTCTTAGTACAATCACATGTTCATCATATAGATCTAAATTATTTATAAGGTTCCTTGTATGTGATGCTTCTAAGCGATGTTCAATTATCACTATTAGACTATATGAATTTGCACTGACATAATTTAAACTTGGCAGAGTGGATGCAAACTTGATATTTTTCTATTAGATTCAAGGAATCTACCACCCGAATACATGTTCTAATATACTACAAGTATACTACACACTAGATCAGGCATTTTCATTGAAATATCTATCATTCCCTTGTAATATTTTTAAGTTTTTAACATTTTATTTTTAATTTTTAGATGAACACAAGGTTTTTTTTTTTCACAATCTAGAATAAGCTAGTTGTCTTCATTTTTATAGAATATAATTATCAAATTGAAGAGTGCACAAGCACATGGAGAACAATGAATCTAACCATCTGGGTTATCCTAGTTCTTTTAGGCACTAGTATACATATCTGAGATTGCACTGAAGCATTTGCGAGGAGGTCTTGGGGCAAAAAATTAGGTTTGTTTTGTAAACTTGAAAATTTTTAATTATTTTTTGTCATGTGTATGATTATTGAAATTGAGTAAATGATGTTATTATGATTGTTAAATTTTTGATTGATTAAAGTTGTTTTTATATTGATTCACACACCCCTCCCCCTCTTAGTATAATCGCATGTTCATCACATAAATCTAATATATTTATAAGTTTCCTTCTATGTAATGCTTCTGAGTGATGTTCAGTTATCACTATTAGACTATTTGAATCTGCACTGACATATTTTAAACTTGGAGTAGTGGATGCAAACTTGATATTTTTCTATTAGATTTAAGGAATCTTCCACTTGAATACCTATTCTAATATACTACAAGTATACTACACACTAGATCAAGCACAAAATTGACATAATCTGAAATATGTATTTGAACCATCCAACTGAAATATTTTCCCACTATTTAGTTCTATCTCAAGGATATTTTCTATGAGATTGCAATAATTTTATAGACTTACTCCAACAATGTTGGAATATTTTGAATATGACTATTTTCTATTAGATTACAAGAATATGCACTCAAAGTTCAAACTACATATTGTAATTGTTGATTCTAGTTGTATTAATTATATAGATCACTTTATCAAGTGATCTTTATAAGTATATTAGACTACATACCGTAATTGGTTATTCTAGTTTAGATGTGTGTGATGCCATTATATAGAGCATCTCATCCATGTGTGCAACATATTAGCATTGTATTATGCATGCAAGGTAAGGTTGTAGTGCATCAATAAGCTTATATTGAGATGATACACATGAGTGTGATCTATAAATATTCTATTATGCTTTGGACATATGCAAAGATTATTATCATAGTTTAATTTATATGATTTATAACATTTAACTATGAACAATATGACTTGTTTGGTCGCAATGATACTATAGAGCTGGTGTAATACAATAAACATATTTGTTGTTAAACTATACAATCTTTGTGTAATATAAGTCACTTATATTAAACGCATAAATTATTCAAGTTAGAAGGAAATTAAATTTAGATAGTTATGAATGTATGACATCTTATATCTATATCTTTTATTGCGAGCATGTATGGTTATCAAAGTGAATTTTAGAATCTACTCAATTATATGATTGTGGGCCTACCCCAACCCCTCAAAGCTTAGCATAAATTTTCACTTATATGCTCCTTAGTTGATGCTGATTTTTGTTATTGTTGGGCTATTGGGACACATGTATTATTTTATGGATCCGTTGAATCCTTTGCTTGTAGATAATACCTGATTATGTAATCAGGGTACCTTTGAGATACTCTATGTTATTGATGCGGATTTATTTTTATAATTTAGTTTTGAGGATGCAATGTGTTGGATTAGTATGTAGATGATATCGTGATGTTAATTGGTTTAGGGAAATCTAGTTATGATTATTTAATTAAATGTAGATGTTGCTTTAATTTCAATGAGATATTGTATAATAAAAGTGTTAAATTGCATGATTAATTTTGTTATGTTATATATGATATTTTATTGGACCTACTGATGTGTGCAATGAGTGTGCAGGAACAGTGACCATGGTACTAAACGGGGATTCAAAAATTAACTTATGTTATCACCGTGATGCTAAGGTCCTATCTATAAAAAGAGACATGGACCTCATTGTATTGTATTTTTATTCATAAAAATGTGATGCATGATTGTATTTAATTTAGTAAATGTGTAAATAAGTCATGCTTGTGTAATATTGTTGTGTCACTTGATACATGTGCACTCTATGTGTTGTCATGGCTAGTAGATGTGACTAGTGTAGGTTTAACTCTACCCTAGGGGTTACCTAGCATAGTACCAAAGCTTGCCTTGGGTTAGGAAGCTTCTAGATGTGTCCTTTTGAGTTTAAATTCGTGAGTTAACCTTGGGTGGAGTTTTGGAGGGTCATTTGGGCTCTCAAGGAGTAACTAGGGTCAAAACTAAGTACCACATTTGGTACCTTAGGGGTTAGGGGTCTTTTTCATCCCATTAAGAGCTTTAAAACTCATTTATGACTCCCCTAAAGTCTCCATTTTGGGAAGTTGCAAATTTAGAGAGTTGGAAAACTTTGGTTAATATATCCCTTCTTTCTTTGCAAGCATTTAAATCCATTTATTGAAAGGAAGGCAAGTGGGGAGAGTAGATGGGTTAGGGTCTCTTCTCTATTAATGACTACTAATATTTTAGGGAGAAGTCCTATATAGGGAAGAGTTTAAACGGAGCTTGGGTGTTCACCCACTCTCTACCTTTAGAGACATATTTAATTATAGAAGAAAGACTTGAGAGAAAGAATAATTATTGGAAGGAGAAGCTCTTCACAAACCACCTTGAATTTTCCATAGCTTTGACTTAAGGTTGGATTCCTTGTTAGCATAGCTTAGATTAGTTTTTTTTCTTTTCTATGCATCTAGATTAAGGAATCCATTAATGGAGTTTATGTTATTTGTTTTCAACTTCATGGGTTTCCATGGAGTTAGTTTGAAGAGTCTTTTACTTCTTTTGTGTTTATTTGGTATATGGAATTCTTCAAGGCACACTCACCCTTGGGAGGGTAGAGTAACCTGGAAGGGCTGGAGGTTAGTGATTACCCATGCAGTGCAGAGTCTCCCATGTGTGGAGGGATGTAGATGGGTGTGTGTGTTTCCCCATAATGCCAAACATGGCATGCGTATTTGGGGGTCATAAGGGGTTTCTTGATGGGTTGATGCCATGTTTTTGAGTAACAGAAGATGGTTGGTTTTTAAGGGTTGTTGGGTCCATGTGTGGCCTACCCCTTTATTCTTTATTTTGTGTTTGGCTATCTCCTCTTGTGGTAGTCCTTCACCCTATGTGTTTCAAGTCTCTTGGAGAACTATGTTAGCCTTGGGATTTTGGATTTTGATCTTATGTACTTTTCTCCATCCTATTGTGCTTTCTTGTGTGTTTTTCGTTCTACTCTTGGATCTCCTATCTCGGGGGTGGCCTGAAAAGGCCTAGGTTGGGAGGTGAGCATCCATGGTCATATCCATATCTTAGCAGGTTATGAGAAAGCTCCTAGAAGTGTAGATGAAGCCTTGGTGTTTTGGACTCAATACCACTCTCAAAGTCACTTTCTGTTTTAAGTTTTCCTTGAAACATTTATAGAAAAAAATGCAATCTTCATGTTTTGAAGACCCATGTCTAGTGATAAAAATATATTCTTTACTTTCCTTCTAGTAAGAAGAGAAATTTTGTACTATATTCTTGTATCAATTTTTGCACTAATGGCTATCTCATATTTGATTTATTAATACATCTCAATAAGTGATAAGGAAAGATATCTTTGTGTTATGGCTTTAAATGATGTTGTTAAAATATTGAACTTACAATTAATTTAATTGTAGAATTTGAAAGGGTGTTATTTTGAAAGATAGAATTCCATCTCATATAATTAAATTAGTATTTTCCTTTTATTACCAAAATGGTTATTTTCACACTTATGTATATACTCTTAAGTGGAAGGATTAAATAGATAGATTTTTAAATAATTTATCCTATAAGAAGACTTAACTAAATTGGGAGGTTTGCTCCCTAAATCTTAGAAGGTAAAATTCAGTTAACTATCCAACTAAAGAAATAAATACTTTTAAATATATTATTTGATAGTTAAATTAGATCTATAATTCCTATAGTTTTAGTAGGAGATTGATTTTTACATGCTCACCAATTTTCAAATCTATAATTCAAATTTTCCAATATAAATATAGATGCAAGTTATTAAATCTACAAAGTTAAACTAGCATTTAAATATTCTTAAAAGTAATGTCTTGAAAACTTATAAAAAACCATGTAAACATAGTGAACTTATTTATATATATATATATATATATATATATATATTATTCTTATCGAAGCGCATTTTAAAGATTAGCTGCGGGTTTATTTTAATAAAAAAGAAGTTTTTAATTAAGATTTGACTGTGTTTTTTTTGGGGTTGTAATGAGACCCCACGCCCCATCTCCATCTCTCCCTGCGCGAAACTCGCCCACCCTCCCTCACTGTGTTATACACAGTGGTGAATGACGACAGACGCGGCTGCGCCCCACCCACTGTGGTAACACAGCGCAGTGGGGAGAGCAGCGTTGCGCCGCCCCTCATACCCATCATCGTGCCCTCTCCGCCAATCATATGCGCCGCCGCCTAAGCGTGGTGGCACGTCCACTGTGTCGTCTCTCGCCAACGCGCCCCCTTTTGTCGTCGCTAGTTAAAACGTGGTGGTGTCGTCACTGCGACCGCCCACCTAATGGTATTAAAAAATGACCTCTACCCTCCGATCCATCCTCCATCTCCTTTGTAAAACCCTAAAACATTTAGGGTTAGGTTATTATAATAAAAAGTAAAGAATATAATATTAAAAAATAAAAACATAATATAAAATAAAATAATCAGAATGGAAATAACCAGAAAAAAGTGAAGTCATTTGGAGGTTTATTTATAAGTTTCTTTTTTATTTTGATTTGATTTGATTTGATTTGGACTTCAAACATTTATATATTTAAATCTATGGTTGTAATTGTTGACTAAATAATTAGAAGTTTCTAGATAATACCACATTTAATATTTAGAGTAATTAGTTAAATTGGATTTAATTGTGAAGTATATAACTTTTAGTTAGATCAAAATTGACTTTCATATTAAATAAGATTAAAATTCTAAGTTGCTATGTCTTATGATAAACTAGTAACTATTTAATGAAGAAATATGATTGCTCTTGTTGATTTTAATAATTTCTTAAATAGAAGTAAGTTTTATTAATTTTAAAGCATTATTAAGATTGATTAGTGTTCATTTTAATGCTTAAATTTGAAATTGTTATATAAATAATTAGAGGATTTAATTTGAAATGCTTAGTTATTTTCAAACTTTAAATACGGTAGTAATTTACTCTTTTAGGTTATTCTTTCTCAAATTTAATTTTATTAAATTAATATGTAATGTTGCTACATAACCTCTAACATTATCCAAATGGATAATTAACTAGAGTTAATTAGTTTATGCATTAATTAGCAAACACTTAACAATATTAGAATTGACATCGTTTTAATGACCATTTAAAACATTACAATTGCCCTTGGTCTTAATCAACCCCATTATCACCTAAGTTATTCCTTAGTCAAACTTAGTCAGATATGTCTTACATTAATTGTCATAGGGACTTAAGCTTACGATTGGATTCATAACTCATAGTTAACCTTGTGGCTCGCATCATGTAAACTTAGTTGTAACTGCCTCCTAGAAAAAAATTATAGTTGTGTTTTGCCCAACTTTTGGGCATGACATTTTGGTATCAGAGCCAAGTTTAGAAATGTTGGGAGCCTAACCCACTACGTGAAAACTAAAACTTTGTCCTTGTGTGTGTAGGATGCTTCCACTCACCTTCCAAGCCCGTAGACGTGGACGAGGTCGAAGACGTGTCTCTGAAATGCGTGAGGAGGTATGACGTGAGGCATAGGATCGTGGAGGGGATCAATGTCCACCTCCTGAACCACTTCCTAACCCAAATGCATCTTTAATTTAAGCTTTTCAGAATTTGGCTGGAATTATCATTGACCGTATGCCTCTAGATGTTCAACAGAATGTGTGACAGGATTTGGAGGGACGTGATTACTCAGCTAGGGAGCGAAGTAGGAGCCCACCTCCTAGGTTTGCTACGGGTCAGGTTACGCAGGAAGTTGAGTCCATTGGAGGACCAAGAGTTATACCTAGAATAGAGGCTCGTAGGTTCGAAAGAGAACCCCCTCACACAGGGGATCAAATTAGAGAGATGATGCAGCTACAACCACCCCTATTCTTAGGATCCACATATGGTACATAGGTGGATTCTTGGATTCTGAGTCTTGAGAGGTGCTTTTGGTTTGTGTTCCTAAGGGAGAAACCTCAAAGCATGAGTTTAGATTCACCTTCTTAGAGTAGGAGCCTCCACTTGGTGGGAACATGAGAAATTAAAGGGGCACCTAATGATAGATACCCTTATGTGGGAGGCCTTTTTGGAGATATTCCAAGCTAGATATCGCTCGGAGCAGTTTAGACAATGTTGCATAGACGAATTCCATGACATCCAGTAGAAAGGAATTTTAGTAGCCCAGTATGAGGAAATTTTTTTAGACCTCCTCCCATATGTCGAGTATATGAGGGATGAGAATATCCAGGTCAATCAATTTATTAAAGGATTGAACCCTTCTATATTAGGCATGGTATGAATGGTACCACCAGGGGACTTGCATTTTACTATTAATAGAGCCTTGGTTTCCAAGGAGGTAGTTAAGAGATCTCAGAACCATAATCACCTACCACAGGCTACAGGTTATTAGAGGCTCCCATGGAAGGGGAATCAGAGGAACTCTTCGGGGTCATTTAGAACCCCACAGCCACAACAACAACAATAGTCTCAATAGAGCTAGAGACAGAGGTCACCTTAGAGTAGTAGGGCTCAAAGCCCAAACAGTAGCAGTCTCAGGTTCCTAAAGACGTTCGCAGTACTCTAGACCTCTGGGTGTGCAGCTTTAGGCATGAGGTCCATGTGATACTTGTGGTGTCACGGGGAAAATAGTTAGAGAATGTCCCCGGGAGGAAACCAACGAGAAGTGATGTCAGAACCCACTGTCGGGGACTTGGGCAAGTCCCACAATTTTTGTAGTGGTTGATAACCACCAAGAAGAACATCAAGCCACCATTATCGAGGCCACGTGTATGATCGAAGGTAGTGATGTTTCTATTTTATTTGATACTAGAGCTACTGGCTCCTTTGTTTCCCCATTGGTTGTGGAGTGTTGCAGGCTAGTGGCAGCTAGACGAGATGTTAGATGGGAGGTAGAATTAGCTTCAGGAGATAGAGTATCCATTACCTCAATGTTTAGAGATTGTTTTCTCTAGATTGGTAGCATAACCACCATAGAAAACTTCAGAGTTACTCCCCTTGGATCCTACAATCCGGTATTTGGTGTGGATTGGTTATATGCCCACAAGGCCAAGATAGATTTCTGTTAAGAAGAAGATTGAGTGCTTAGATGATGATGTCATAGCTACAAAGATTTTAGGAATCCAGAGACCTGTATCTCTCCGTGTAATTTCTGCTATGCAGCTTAAGCGATGCATGTGAAAGGGATGCCTATTATATGCTATCACCATTAGTGACAGAGATTATGAAGCATAGAAGGAGGCCTCACTAGATAACCATCCCATACTGCAGGAGTATGCAGATGTGTTTCCTATAAATCTACCTGGTATGCCGCCTTGAAGGGTAGTTGAATTTCATATAGATTTGGTGCCAGGAGCAGGGCCAATTTTGAGAGAACCTTATAGGATGACTACTAATGTGCTTAACGAGCTCAAGATACAGCTTGAGGAACTATTAGAGAAAGGACACAATTTTCCTAGTGTTTCTCCTTGGGGTGCACTAGTGATCTAAGTTAAGAAGAAAGATGGATCTCTTAGGTTGTGTATGGATTACTGCCAGTTGAATAAAGTAACTATCAAAAATCGGTATCCATTTCCTAGGATTGATGACCTGTTTGATGAGGTACAGGGTTCCCAAGTGTTCTCCAAGATAGATCTTAAGTCCAGTTATCACCAGTTGAAGATAGGGGATAGTGATATTTTGAAGACCACATTCTGCACTAGATATGGCCACTATGAGTTAACTGTGCTTCCATTCGGTCTTACGAATGCTCCAACTGTATTCACAAGCCTCATGAATGGGGTATTCCGTACATTCCTTGACAAGTTTGTGGTGGTATTCCTTGATGATATTTTGATATATTCTAAAGATGAGAGAGAGAATGAAGAGCACCTGAGACAAATCTTGTAGTGTCTGAGGGATAATCAGTTGTATGTCAGCTTGTTGAAGTGTGCATTTTTCAGTTAAGAGGTCAATTATTTGGGGCATGTAATATCTGGTGATGGGATCTCAATAGACCCATCAATGATAGATGCTATGATGGATTGGCCAACACCTACGACTATGACTGAGGTGAGAAGTTTCATCGGTCTAGCCAGTTATTATAGACAATTTTTTGAAGGGTTCTCTCGTGTGGCACACCTTATCACTTCTCTTCAGCAAAATGGAAAGAAGTTTGAGTGGACTGAGAAGTGTGATAGAGTGTTTAAGGAGATCAAAAGAGAAATTACCACTGTACCCACTCTTGTTGTACGAGAGCCTTCAGTAGACTTTGTCATTTGCACAAATGATTCTTTGGATGGATTAGGAGCAATTCTTATGAAAGGTGGTCGAGCTATAGCCTACAAGTCTATGAAAATAAAGACTCACAAGATCAACTACCCTACCCATGATCTCGATCTTGCAGTAGTAGTGTATGCCCTAGTGAGATGGTGACACTTCCTCTTGGGATATTTTTTTGAGCTTCATTAAGACCATCACAGTCTTTAGTACATCTTCACTCAACTAAACCTTAATTCTCAGAAAAGGAGATGGATGGAGTTCTTTTGCGAATATGATTTTAATGTTCATTACACCAAGGGGAAGGAGAATGTGGTCGGAGATGCCTTGAGTAGGAGATGGCATGAGCTCTCTTATATGTCCATAAGCATGGATTTTAGAGATCGCATTCTTATTCACTTGCATGAAGATTGATTGTATACAAAAGTTAGTGAGTTTATTCGGTCTCAAAGACCCCTAGAGGGTAAGTTTTTCAGATTACACATTTGAGTCTAGTGGAATCTTGCATCATAGAGGGCGTATATACATGTACCTTCTTCAGGAGATTGTGTGAGTTTGTAATGCTAGAGGCTCATAGAGCCCCTTATGCAGTGCACCACAGAGTTAAAAAGATGCGTGCCAACCTGAGATAGTTGTATCATTGCCCCGACCTGAGGTTGCAAATAGCAGAGATGGTAGCTAGGTTCCTAAAATGCCAGAGGGTGAGAGCGCAATACCAACATCTAGGTTGACTTATTCAGTCCCATGAGATACCAGTGTGGAAGTGGGATACCTTCTCTATGGACTTCATAGTAGCTCTGCCTATGTCATCTCTTTGTCATGACACCATCATGGTGACGATTGAAAAGTTGACCAAGGTGGCTCACTTCTCACTCGTGCGTACTACTTGTACGGCACCATTAGTGGTGCAGGTATTCTTACAAGATATTGTCAAACTACATGGCATACCTCATAAGATCATCTCAGATAGGGATTCTCTCTTCACATCATCCTTTTGGAGAGAACTTCTGGAAAATATGGGCACTAGGCTCAATTTCATTATAACTTATCATCTAGAGACTGATGGATAGACCGAAGGGTCAATTATGTGTTAGAGGACATGCTATGCATGTATGTGATTGACTATCAGACCCGGTGAGAGGAATACCTAAACCTTGTGGAGTTTTCAAACAACAATGGGCATCAAACATCATTGGGTATGCCTCCCTACCAGGCCCTTTATGGTAGACCTTGTAGGACACCACTTAGCTGGGATCACATTGAGGATAGAGTATCCATTCATCCTGAGCTAGTCAGAGATATGGAGCAGAAAGTGACTTTGATTAGGAAACGTTTCAGAGAGGCTCCAAATAGATTGAAGAAGTATGAGGATGCTAATAGGATATATCAAGCCTATTTAGTTGGAAACAAGGTCTTCTTGAGAGTGCGACCGTATAAGAATCCAATCAATTTTGGAAAGGGCTCTAAGCTTTAACCTCTATTTGTTGGACCTTTTGAGATTCTTGAGCGGATAGGACCAATTTCGCACCATTTTGCATTGCCACCTAGCCTATCACACATAAATGATGTGTTTCATGTTTCATTTATGAGAAAGTATATTTATGATGAGATTGATGTGATATATTGAGATGCCTTGTAGGTAGAGTTGGACGGGCACCTTGCTTTGGAGGCAATTCAAATTTTGGCTCGACAGACCCTTGCACTTCAAGGAAAGGATTTGGACCGGGTTAGGGTCTAGTGGGATTTCTATGACAAGGTTACAAATTCTTGGGAGGATGCAATGCAAATGAGGTCATAGTTTCCCCACCTCTTTGATGAACTGCAAGATGATGTTCATGCCTAGAGGGGGACGATGTAAGGCATACCCCAGCCCGTCATAGCTTAGCATAATTTTTCACTTATATGCTCTCTACTTGATACTATTTTTTGTTTTTTTTTGAGCTATTGGGACACATGTATTATTTTATGGGTCTATTGAATCCTTTTCGTGTAAACAATACTTGGTTATGTAATCAGGGTACCTTTTAGATACTCTATATTATTGATATCATGGTGTAAATTGGTTTATGGAAATCATGTTATGATTATTTAATTAAATGCAGATGTTGCTTTAATTTCAAAGAGATATTGTATAATGAAAGTGTTAATGTATGATTAATTTTGTTATGTTATATATGATGTTTTAGTGGACCTACTAATGTGTGTAATGAGTGTGTAGGAACATTGAACAAGGTACTAAAGGAGGATTAAGGAATGAACCTATGTTATCACCGTAATGCTAAGGTCTTGTCTATAAAAAGAGACATGGACCTCATTCTATTCTATTTTTATTCATAAAAGTGTTATGCTTGATTGTATTTAATTTAGTAGATGTGTAAATATGTCATGCTTGTGTAAATTGTTGTGTCACTTGACATATGTGCACTCTATGTGTTCACATAGCTAGTAAATGTGACTAGTGTAGGTTTAACTCTACCATAGTGGGTGACCTAGTGTAGTATCCAAGCTTACCTTGGGTTAGGAAGCTTCTAGATGTATCCTCTTGAGTTGAAATTCCTGAGTTAACCTTAGGTGGACTTTAGGGGGGTCATTTGGGATCCTAGGGAGTAGCTAGGGTAAAAAATAACTACCCCATTTGACACTTGTTACCCAAAAGTTCCTATCTTATCCAATTTTGGCCTAGAAGTGGAGTAAATATTTCTCCCACAAGGGTTAAGCCCAACTTGTATGGTTTTTGTCCATTTTTTTGGTCTTTTCCTTGTTCTCTGCCTAGTTAAACCCTTTTTCTATTTGTAAGGTATAAAACCCTAAGGAAAGACCCTTAAACCTTAGACCTTTTGTGGCTCATTCTAAATTTAAGTTACTTTTTTGTGCCACTTATGTTTTTATTTTTCATGTTCTTTTATCATCTTTTCTTTTATCTCCTAATCGCCTAATGCTCTGCTATTAGTCACTGACATTCAGTGATCTGGAGAAATGGTTATGTATTTGGACTTTTTTTCTATCTCCTAATCTCGCAATATGATGGTTAAGTCATATGTCATTCAGAGATTAAGTGCAAGATGTTGATGCATTTTTATCAGGCACTAGTCACTAGATATCATGATCCTACCTTGGTCAAGTCATTTTTTTCAAGATCATGAGATATGCCTAGTTGCTAGATCTCTCAATTTGATCATAGTTGAGAATTTAGTCATTTCGCAATTCAGAGATCTCTTTGTCGTTGAATCTCGTAATGTTTCTTGGGTTAAGACATTCATTCAGAGATCAAGTGAGGGTTTTTTATCAAGTTCTAAGGCCTATGGTTGTTGCTAGATATCTGAATTTGATTGGGGTTAGTGCTTTTATTCTGTGACTAAGAGTTTCCTTCTATCTCCGAATATCCAGATAAGTCCAAGTAAGGATCAAGCCTAGTTGAGTCTCATTCAGTGATTCAGAGAAAAGGATTTATCTCTGAATCTCCTATTTGAACCAAAGTTAAGTCAGAAGCTTGGAGATCACGAGATTTTTTTTTTTTGTGTAATCTCAAAATAGACTTGGATTTAATTCAGGGATCTCGAGTTTAAGATCTGGGTCGTCGATAATGTTTTTATCCTGTGGTAATCTCTTAATCTCTAGATCAACTCATAGTTTGACCAAGTATTCAGAGATCTAGAGATTGCCTTTTTCGCTGAGTTGCCAGATCAAATTAGAGTTAAAGATGTGATTCAGAGACTCAGACATACAAAGGGATTTAAGTATCTGGGTTAAATATGATTTAGAGGTTGAATTAGATGATAAGATAAAATTGACGGTCAGTGCTAAGTCTTAAGGATTATGATGCTCAATCGATAAAGTGAAGCCATTGCAACTAAATGACTTCTGGCACTAATAAAATCATGTATCCCAAGGGTTAAAAGGGAAGATAAAGGTAAGGTAAGTCAACATAGATCCAAAAGTGATTGCTTTTCCTTAAGACTAAGATGCTCGACCGATAAAGTTAAGCCATCACGCCATTATCGCATGTGTCCATGGCAGGGTTAGGATGAAGTCAGAAAGAATAAAATAAAGATTAGACGGGTTCATTTTGATCATGTCTCTTGAGTTATGACTTAAAGGAAAGATGAGAATAGATTAGCTATTGAGCCATTACGCTGGGTCAACACGTGGTGTTGCAGACATCATGGGTTCTAGGTTCGAAGCAATAAAGGTGATGTAAGTTAGAAAAGATCTAACGATGGGCATGAAGCCTTAGGGAAAAGGTGATCACCAGATACACATTGAGCCAATGTGATATATTTCCACATCGCAAAGTCAGAGTTTAAGTCAGTGCCAAAGGGAAAGATAAAGATAAAGCAATTCATGATCGATCTGACGGTGGGCACTATGACTTAAAGAAAAGATGATAGAAAGATAATGTTCAAGGAAACGCAATAAGGTGACACGTATAAAGGTCAGGTTGTGATACCCGAATAACTAAAGAAAGGATTAATGGTCGTATTTAAAATTTGATAAAGAATCAAACCTCAGCCATTAATTGGGTATTTCTATGCCACCTATGACCATTTGTGTTTAAATTAAAATATTTAAATCTTTTTATCAGTTATTTCATGGCGGTGGCAATGTTTCAGAGTTGTAGAGAAGGTAGATGGATTGACTTGATCTATCTGGTTGAATTTATAATGTTGGGAGATGTCTTTGAGGATATCTGATCATCTGAGATATTTTCCAAGGTACATTAATGTGCAGAGGTGACTTCTTTAGGGTTTCTGATATTTTACAAAGGATATCTTTTGTAACCCTAATCTAATCTGTGTTGATTGTAGATTGACTCCCGAGCCTTAGTGGTTGAGGAGGTCGTATATAAGTAATTTTTGTAGATTTTGCAGCCAATTCTTTTAGGATTATAAAATATTTTCAGTGGCATTTCTTCTTCCCCCATGTTTTCATACGTTTGTGATTTCTCATTGAGGTTCATATTATGGAAAGACTTTTTGTGACATATTCTTTGTCCCCAGGTTTTTCATGTCTGTATCTCTCTCTCTGAATCATAATACAATTGTTAAGTGTTAGAGAAATATTTGAGTTATCTTGAGTCCTCTTTCTTTTCTACATCTCTATGTACTATTGTGAATGATTGATATAGATAATCTTGTGAATTTTGTTCATTCCCTTATAACTTATCTCATTTTTGTGCCTATTTGCTGGAGTGAATGTTTTCTTGCAGGTCATAGTCTATTTCTATCTTCTTGAAAGCCATTTTTGTGAAATATTTCCTTTCCCTAAACAATTTCTCCTCTTAGACCTCTCTATGAAACACTTTTGCAAGCCTATTCAGAAAGTTGTACTTGTTATAATTCAGGGATTTTATGCTAATTCTTAGCCATTGTGTTATGATTCATGTCATTTTTGGTGTATCATCTTATAGATTAAGTTATTTCTTTTAGCCTTTCAGCTTTCCTTATATCTGTTTTCCTCCAAAGTTTACTTTTAAGTTTCAAAAAAGCAAAAATGGTTACTATCCAAGAGGAACCAGCCTAGAATTTGGAGGTCTCACTTTAGTTAGAAAAGCTTCAAAAACCTGGAAGTGATTCCCATGTTATACAAGATCATTAGACTTTCAAGTTTAATAGGGTGCAAATTTGGGGTATAATACTTCTGGCATGCCCGGTGCGACCACAAAAGAAGTTCATCTTGTAAAGCTATGTTGTCTCTGATATGATGATAACATTATATAGACCTAAAAGTGGTCATTGTCTTTTATATCTGGCGATTATAGAAAGGTCTACTAGTTTCAAAAGATCAAGTGCTGGTACATTTCAAATATTTTATATTAAGATTTCCATCTTATTACATGAGTAGAGATGTCAAGTTCTTATGGACAACCAAGCTCACCATCATTTCATGAAAATATTGCTCAATGGGCTAGTAAGAAGCCATATGAAAATCATCCAAAAGCTGATTTTAGTTCGAGTTACCATATCATAGCAGGATGTCAATATGTTCAATATGCCCCTACACAAGCTTATAAACATGCTCCCTAATGGGAAACACCATGGCAATGAAAGAAACAACAAGATAGTCTAGGGAAAAAAGATCATCATGCTTACCACCCACCCACCCCTAACCAAGCTTAGACCTTTTGTGGGTCATTCTAAATTTAAGTTACTTTTTCATGCCAATTAAGTTTCTATTTGTCATGTGGTTTTATTGTATTTTATTTTATCTCCTAATGCTCGGATGTTAGTCACTAACATTCAGTGATCTGGTGAAATGGTTATGTCTTTGCACTTTTTGTCTATCTCCTAATCTTGCAATATGATCATTAAGTCGTATGTCATTCAGAGATTAAGCGCAAAATGTCGATGCATTTTTATCAAGTGCTAGTCACTAGATATCATAATCCTACCTTGGTCAAGTCATTTTTTTTGAGATCATGAGATATGCCTGGTTGCTAGATCTCTCAATTTGATCATAGTTGAGACTTTAGTCATTCTGCGATTCAGAAATCTCTTTATCGATGGATCTCGTAATGTTTCTTGGGTTAAGACATTCATTCAGAGATCAAGTGAGGGTTGTTGATCAATTTATAAATCTTGTGGTTGTTGCTAGATCTCCGAATCAGACTAGGGTTAGTTCTTTTGTTCCACAACTAAGAGTTTCCTTCTATATCTGAATCTCTAGATAATTCTAAGTCAAGATCAAGCCTAGTTGAGTCTCGTTCAGCGATAAGGATTTATCTCTGAATCTCCTATCCAAACCAGATTTAAGTCAAAAGCTTGGATTTCATGAGATAACTTTGTCATGTAATCTCAAAATGGACTTGGAGTTAATTCAGGGATCTCAAGTTTAAGATCTGGGTCATCGATCATGTTTTCATCCTGCGGTTATCTCTTAATCTCCAGATCAACTCATAGTTTGACCAAGTATTTAGAGATCTAGAGATTGCCTTTTTTCACTAGGTCACCAGATCAAATTAGAGTTAAAGATGTGATTTAGAGACTCAGAGATACGAAGTGATTTAAGTATCTAGGTTAAAGATGAGTTAGAGGCTGAATCAGATGATAAGATGAAATCGACGGTCGGTGCTAAGCCTTAAGGATTATGATGCTCGATCGATAAAGTTAAGCCATTACGTTTGAACGACTTTTGGCACTAATGATATCATGTATCCCAAGGGTTAAAAGGGCAGATAAAGGTAAGGCAATTCAACATAGATCCAATGGTGATCATTTTTCCTTAAGACTAAGATGCTCAACCGATAAAGTTGATCCATCAAGCCATTGTGCCACATGTCCATGGCGAGGCTAGGATGAAGTCAAAAAGAATAAAGTAAAGTTTAGATGGGTTCATTTTGATCATGTGGCCTGCATTATGAATTAAAGGAAAGATGAGAATAGATTATCCATTGAGCCATTACGCTAGGTTGACACCTGGTGTTGCACACTTCATGGGTCCAAGGTTCGAAAGCAGTAAAGGTGCTATGAGTTAGATAAGATTTGATGATGGGCATGAAGCCTTAGGGAAAAGGTGATCGTGAGATACACATTGAGCTAATGCGATAGCTCTCCACATCACATAGTCAGAGTTGAAGTCAGTGCCAAAGGGAAAGATAAAGATAAAGCAAGTCATGATCAATTTGATGATGGGCGCTATGACTTAAAGAAACTATGATAGAAAGATAATGTTCATGGCAATGCGACAAGGTGATGTGTGTCAAGATCAGGTTGTGATGCCCGAATAACTAAAGAAAGGATTGACAGTCGTGTTTCAAAGTTGATAAAGAATCAAACTTGAGCTATTGATTGGGTATTTCCATGCCACCTGTGATCGTTTGTGTTTAAATTAAAATATTTAAATCCTTTTCTCATTTCTTTTATGGTGGCGGCAATGTTTCAGAGTTGTAGAGAAGGTAGATAGATTGAGTTGATCTATCTAGTCAAATTTATGATGTTGGGAGATGTCTTCGAGGATATCTGATCATCTGAGATATTTTCCAAGGTGCATTAATGTAAGAGGTGACTGCTTTAAGGTTTCTGATATTTTATAAAGGATGTCTTTTCTAACCCTAATTTAATTTGCATTGATTATAGATTGACTCCTGAGCCTTAGTGGTTGAGGAGGTCATATACAAGTAATTTTTAGATCATTTGTAGCCAGTTTTTTCAGGATTATAAAAGATTTTCTGTGGCATTTCTTCTACCCCCAAGTTTTCATACGTTTCTAATTTCTCATTGAGGTTCATATTATGCAAAGAGTTTTTGTGACATATTCTTTGTCCCCAGGTTTTTCATGTCTGTATCTCTCTCTCTGAACCATAATAAAATTGTTAAGTGTTAGAGAAATATTTGAGTTATCTTGAGTCCTCTTTCTTTTCTACACCTCTATGTACTATTGTGAATAATTGATATAAATAATCTTGTGAATTTTGTTCATTCCCTGATATCTTGTCTCATTTTTGTGCCTATTTTCTGGAGTGAATGTTTTCTTTCAAGTCATAGTCTGTGTCTATCTTCTTGAGAGACACTTTTTTGAAATTTTTCCTTTCCCTAAACAATTTTTCATCTTAGACCTCTCAATGAAACACTTTTGCAAGCCTATTTAGAAAGTTGTACTTGTTATAATTCAGGGATTTTATGCTAATTCTTAGCCATTGTGTTATGATTCATGTCATTTTTGGTGTATCATCTTATAGATTAAGTTATTGCTTTCAATATTTTAGCTTTCCTTATATCCCTTTTCCTCCCAAGTTTACTTTTAAGTTTCAAAAAATAAAAATACGTGATTATCCAAGAGGAACCGACCTAGAATCTAGAGGCCTCACTTCAGTTAGCAAAGCTTCCAAAACCTGGAAGTGATTCCCATGTTATACAAGACCATTAGACTTTCAAGTTTAATAGGGTGCAAATTTTGTGTATAATAATTCTGGCACGCCTGGTGGGACCACAAAATAAGTTCATCTTGTAAAGCTATGTTGTCTCTGATATGCTGATAACATTATGCAGACCTAAAAGTGGTCATTGTCTTGCATATCTGGCAATTCTGGAAAGGTCTACTGGTTTCAAAAGATCAAGTGTTGGTATGTTTCAAATCTTTTATATTAATATTTCCATCTTATTACATGAGTAGAGATGTCAAGTCCTTATGGACAACCAAACTCACCATCATTTCATGAAAATAATGCTCAATGGGCTAATAAGAAGCCATATAAAAATCATCCAAAAGTTGTTTCTAGTCAAATTTAGCATATCATAACAGGATGTCAATATGTTCAATATGCCCCCAATCAATATGCCCCTGCATAAGCTTATAAACATGCTCCTCAATGGGAAGCACCATGGGAATGAAAGAACCAAAAGAGATTCTAGGGAAGCAAGATCATCATGCTTACCACCCATCCACCCGTAACCAATTTCCTAATCAATCTGAGGAGCTCCAACTGCAGCAAGAATCTCAAAACTTTAGGAAGGATCAAGAGGATTTGCAAAATTTACTTCAGAATTTCTCCAAGTAGTTTTATGATTTCAAAAGAGAGCATGAGATCCAATTATAGTTAGAATAACGCTCTCACCAAGCTTATCTTCATGAATAGAGGATGGAAAATCAAAGATATGAAGAGGATCTTGATCGCCAAATTGTTGTCAGAGAAGCAGAGCTAAGATTACCAATTGTTGAACAAAAGGCTCTTGAGTGTAAGGTTCCAAGATTCAGGCCTTTTGGGAAAGGTGAGTCTCCTAAATCTCACGAGTTTAGAATTCCAAGTTGGAGTAATCCCATGTTCCAAGAGCCTTCAAATGAAGAACCTATAGAGATTTCATTTCCAATTTTTAGTGACATCCTTCTAGCACATGAACCTGCTATAGAAAAATTGCAGCCTTGTTGTGATCAACAATAACCTGAGGATTATATTGAGATAGAGATGGTTGCAACTGAGCAACAAAAAATGATAGGGTCTTCAATTTCCCAAGCTTAAAAAGGGTCTTCCCCCTAAGAATACCTCTGAACACTCTATATTTTAAATCCCAAGTTTCAAGCATCATCACCCTTTGCGAAATACTATATATAAAGAAATTCAGCCAACCACTCGACAAGATCAGCCTAAGATTTGTATATCCCAAGAGACCCTTCAAGTTTCTCAAGATACCAAGTTACTATGGAAACCTTCATGGACTGAGAATTATGTCTTTCAGATGCCAAGTCTTTTCAAGGCTACTAGAGAGACATCATAGTAGGACTTGTGGTGGATGAGATTTCATATGATGAAGAAGAGAGAAAATCAGAGGTGTTAGTGTTGAGTGATGACTATGACAAGTTGGGATAGCAAGGTGAAGAAATGGAGATTGATACTTAACCTAAACTCCTGGTTTATTTGTCCAATGAGCTTCCCTTTATTGTGCTGATTGAGGAGGACATGCCATTACTTATTTCTAAAGATCATTTGGAACATAAAGATCACCATCAACAAGTAGGTGATAAGGATGAATATTTTATGCTTTTATTTGATGGTTTCCCTTATTATGTTGATGAGGATGAGGAAGATATGGTCATGGCCACATCTGCAATTTTGTAGTAGCTGGAGGGAGTAGATCTCGATGATATGTCAATTCATGAGCCTACAGTTATGAAAGAGATCTCCCAAGGAAATAACATAGATAAAAACCTTGAAGAAAATTGTTTTCCAATATCATTGAAGGTTTTTGTGACAGATTATGTGAGGAATCCTTGTCCCCTGGGGCAAAGGTTAAAAGTTATGTGCCTATTGGGGAAGGCCTTGTCTTAGATCACTTTCTTCCTAAGGTGTTTATGCATAAACATGGGTTAGAACCAAATCCTAAGAGCCTTCAGAGATATGATATTTTTGATGAGCTCTTAGCCTGTATAATGGAAGATGTTGGTCCTCTAACCATTAAAGATGAATCAATGTGGCAAACGATTCTACAAGCTAGAGGTAATAATGTGTTTCTAGGGTGTTCAAACTCTCTACTCCCTTGTCCAAAATCTACAAGAGAGAAGGACAACATTCATAAACATAAAGAAAGAAAGGAAGCCATGTTTCTAGGAGAAACACTTTCTAAGCAACCAAGTGTGGTTGAAGAGACAAATCATAAGCAAAAATCCAACAAAGAGAGTTCCAAAAATAGACTTTGAAGAGGCTGCCCTATCAGATACTTAGCACATGAGGAAATTAATGAAACATCCTTATATAATCTATTTGAGGTTAGCAAGTTTGATCACATTTTTCAAGAGGTAATTCTATATTTTTTGACCTACTTTTATGTGCCTTATGTCTTATTAGTTGTTGGTGTTTGAAAATTTTTATGCTTTAAGAAGCAACCAATATATTTTAAGACTGATATTAGGAGTGCTAAGCTCCAAGTGTGAAAGCTCTATAAGATAACTAGACCAACTATAGGGACAAAAATACCCTTTGCACTTTTGGCTCTGCCAAACCAAGGCGGGTACACCTAATCCAGACTAAAATAAACTCTTTACAATCCCTTCTACTTCTGGATTTGAACAACAGATAAATGGTATGTACGTACTAAATGGAAACCTAGCAATCATTGAATCTCCACTACCATGGTGGGATAAAAACAACAACTGTAAAAGTAAATAATTTTGGTAATGAGTTTTATTAAAGTTTAGGCATAGTATATATCCAAAGTACTCATTCATATACCTCAACAAAATATACTTGCTTTAGATCAGTGCCTTATATATTGGGAAAAATCCTTAATTCAATACTGAAACTAAAAAAACCTCTTGGTATAGACTCAAATCCATAAACATAAAATCTCTCAAACTACACACAAAAAAATCCTCAAGTAGATAATCCAGTAGAATCAATGTAATATCCAAAGTATTTAAATTTTATCTAAGGTCAAAAGACTTATGGAATACACATATGCATAAGAAAAACTTATATATTAAGAGAGAAAACTTACAAATCAATAGATAACACAAAGGAGAGACTTAAAACCTGAGAAGAATTATATTAAGTATAATGAAATCTTGTTCCTGAATCAGTATGACAAGGAAATACACAATACAACAATATGCAAAAATGTCATAAGGTTTCTATTCTCTCTCAATACAATTTGAACACATTTGCTATATCCTAGACTGGAAACAAATACAAGCCTAATGCTTTACAATATTTCTCCCAATTATGTAAACAAGTTGAAATCCTAAAATTCTCTTTCCCTATACAAATCTGATCTGAAATTAATTTTCCCTAGTCCATGTATGTGAGTGGAGTACCCTGAAGTCAAAGAAATTCCAAGGCATGATGCAAAGAACAACTCACTAATAAATGGAAAGAGACTAGGCACTGCTAAATGGATTTACCCTCTAAAATAAAACTCTATCTGTCAAGTCTGGTCATGAATGTATCTCGCCATATTAGACTCCAGTCTCCACCCCTTCCATAGCTCTACAAATATCAATCCACAAGATTAGATTGCAATATTAATGGCTCTAAGATAAAATATTTGTCAGCCGCCATGAAAACACTTCAAGAAAACATTTAAATATTTAAAACTCTGTTACAAAGGTCACAAGTGGCACGAAAAATGATTTAGATGACCAAGATTTGAACCTTTCCATAACTTAAAAAAAAAACCATAGATCTTATCTTAAGTTACCCGAGCTAACATCACAATCAAGCACGCATCAGGTTATCGTGCACTCGTGGCTCATTCTATTAATCCTTTGTTTTCCTCGCGACTCAGTAACAATCGTCGGATTAGATCTAATCCACAATAAATTTATCGGCCTTCAGCATTATATCAGACATGTGGCAACTTGTCGCTAGCTCATCACCCTGGAAGCATATTCCTTTATTCCCTACATGTGAATGGCAGCCACACATCATCTCTCACTGATATCTCTATGTGTCACCACCTCGTGCACTCGTGGCCCCCTGCCAGATATTTTTTTTAGCTACGCGTGTCTGCGACCACCATTCAATCCTTCTTTTGGCTTGTACACATGGAAACATCTTGCGCACTTGCGGCCCTTTACCATCAACCTTTCTAACCATCACAACTGTGCGACACCGACCACTAGTGGTTAGTCACACACTCGCCAAAATTTCATGCTACTGGGCCAAACTGCTGTGACCTCGCGACAACTGCTAGTCACACACTCACCAATTAATTCTTTGACTGCCTGCTAACCCCATGACTCCGCAAAAACTGCCAATTGTGCACTCATGCACATTTTTTACTACCTTTCCTGACTACTGTGACTATGAGACAACATGCCACCTAGCACCTCTGACCACTTCATCGGTACATGGGCCTGCAAAATTTGTCCTTCTATCCATGAGCTAGCTTTCCATGTCATCTCTCACATCCTTTGAGCCATCTACCAAAAGGCGCATGCCTTTTAGGCACTTAACCATTGTCCGCTCAACCATTAAAAGATGAAAATATTCCTCTGCTCAACCAATGTCGGATAAATGACCCAAAGCACTTCAAAACCAGTGAAGGCACCATGACTATCTTAACTATTTATGACCCTTTCTGTCTTCAAATAGATCATGAAAAGGCAAAAAAATATAGCTTCCCTATCCCTCTGCATCCTTCTGTCATGAAATAAAGAGAGAAACTCTCTCTAGAGCTTAAAATTCTTCCATTGAAGCTCCAAATTTTTTGAAAAATATACTATGCTACTCTCAAAAAATGAGAGTACCAACAGTGGCTTTGACTGGTGATGTATGCCTCTTGCAGGCATAGAAAGGATTCAGGGTTTCTAGGATAAGCAGACCACCTACAAAATAGGAAACCTAACCAAAAGAAAACTAAAAACATAAAAATAATATATACAAACTTTCCTATTCATGGATTTTTTAAACGTCAAGAAAAGTAGAACTTCAGGAACTATCCATGAACCGGAAATTCTAGGATATTTCCAATTAAATCCTTTAACAAGTATGAATCAGAACCCCACTTGTTGTCAATTATGTATGGTCCTAACCAGATAGGATCAAATATGGCATGTTATCCTTTGTCCTTCGTTCTGGCATTCCACATTAAAACCATATCATCAGCCTCAAACTTCCTACAAGTGGTTCTTTTGTCAAATGGATTTTTGCAATATAATTGCAACTTGACAATCCTGTCATGTGCTTCCCTTCTTGAATCATCAATCTATATCAAATCCTCCAATCTGATTCTCATATCATCATCTAGCTCATCATCCTATTTTTGGATGAATTTATACATCTACGATAAATTATTCTGGGGTAATATTGCATGAATACCATAAACTAAGTCAAAAGGTGCACATCCAATATCCCTTTTCATTGTTACTCTATCTTCCCATAGAGAAATTTGCAATTTTGAATCCCAGGATTTTTTGTTTGCATCAAGTACTCTCTTGATTATCTTTATCAGGCTCTTTTTACTAGATTCATCCTGACTGTTGCCTTGGGGGTGATATGGGAAAGAATAAGAGATTTGGATCCCATATTGTTGATAGAAGTCACTAAGCTCCTCTGATATGAAGCACATAGCATTATCCCCCACAATGGTTTCTGGATAACCAAATCTAGTCAAGAAATTCTGCAACATAAAATCAATCACAACCCTACTTGTGGCTCTTCTAGTGGGGATTTCTTCCACCCACTTGGTAATGTAGTCAGTTGCCACTAGGATCCATGAATGACCTCCACTATAATTATTAGGTATTTCACCAATTAAATCCATCCCCCTTTTATGAAAAGGTGCATCAACTGTAACAGGATTGAAGGGAAGATTCCCACCAAAATTTAGCTTGCCTGAAAATCTCTGACAAGCATCACATTTTCTAACATAATGATGACCATCCTTGAAGATTTTTGGCCACCAAAAACCAGATCTGATAATCTTATGGGCAACATTCTTAGCCATGTAATGGCTACCATGTGCACCATCATGCATTTGTTTTAAGAGATTCTCAGATCTGTCATGATCTATACACTTGAGAAATACTCCTTCATTGCTTCTCCACCATAGTTGTCCTTTAATTATTGCATAATTCACAACATGCAACTTTCCTGATCTCCTTTTTTTTTCATCCATGTCAGAGGGAAGCACCATCTTCTGCAAGTATCCCATGATGTCCTTGTACCAATCAAAACAATCCATATCACAAACATAAGATCTATGCTCCTCTTCTAGCATATCAATATGATTTGCATCTAAATTACTTTGAGCCATGAGTTTAGCAAGTCTTAGACCTCTTACTGACTTATTGATATGGATGTTAATATTAAACTCTTGGATCTTGTTGATCCATCTACATCTCCTCCCCAAGACCTCTTTCTGAACTAATATATCCTTCACAGCAGCACTTGGCACATAAGAAATTATGGTTGCTCCTACCAAATAGCATCTGAAAGATTTAACATCCTTGACAAAAGAATAGGCTTGTTTCTCCATAATATCATATTTTATCTCTGCTACCTACAAATAATTACTGAAAAAATAAATAGGTTGTTCATAGCCTTCTGAGTTCTTTTGCAATAATACTGCAACAACAGTATTATGAAGCAAAGGAAAAAAATTAAAGTGGCTTTCTATAGTCAGGAGTTCTCAGAATAGGAGCATCTTTAATAGCCTTCTTAATACCTGAGAAAGCCTTACATGCTTCTTGATTCCATTCCACTTTGGATCCTTTCTTCATCATCTTTGAGATTGGCAAACTAGTCTCTGCAAAATTTGTAACAAACCTCCTTAAGAAGTTTACTTGTTCAAAGAAGGACTGAATGCCCTTGACATTCTTAGGCTGAGGGAATTTATCAATTGCACTTACCCTTTTAGGGTCAATTCTAGCTCCATCCTTAGAGACAATGTATCCTAAAAGTTTTCCCTCTGTAACCCCAAATAGACACTTCTTTGGGTTAAAGGAAACCCCATATTCTAGTGCTCTTACAAATATCTTTTCAAAATGACCACAATGTTGATCCTATTTTGCTGAGTATACTGTAAGATCATCTTGATAGATTGCCAAAAATGTGTTTATAAAATATATAAATGCCACATCCATGGCTCTCTAGAAAGTAGCTCCACCATTTGTCAGACCAAAGGGCATCCTGACATACACATAATTTCCCCAGGGTGTGGTGAATGTAGTCTTGAACTGTTCAGATTCCTTAACCTTGACCTGATTATATCCTAAAAAGCCATCCAAAATGGACATCAAATTAGACCCAGTGACTCTTTGCAACATCGCTTCCATGTTTGGCAATCCATAATTGTCCTTCATAGAATTAACATTTAAGCTTCTAAAGTCTACACATAGTCAGATGTCTCCATTTTTTCCTTCTGACTTGTACCAAATTGGATACCCATGTTGAATGCCTTATAGGCTTTATGATTCCAGCATCCCTCATCTTTTTTTAATTCATCTTGGATCTTGGGTCCTAGAGTGGGATTGATAGGTCTCAAATTTTTTCTGAACAACTTCATGCCTTCTTTTAATGGAATCTCATACTGGAAAAGATCTTCTTTGTATGCTTTCAAGTCATCATAAGACCATGCAAAAACATGTCTATATTTTCTGAGAATATCCACCAATGAATCATTAAGCTTGGGGGAGAACTTCCTACCAATATATACCTTATTAGGATCTTGATCTGTCCCCAAGTTTATCTCCTCCAAATCCTCAGGTTTGCTCACTTTTCTTGCAGATAAATGCTTGTCCTTGTTATCAAAGGCTCACTCAAGAACAACCAGACCTTTGGGTACCTTATTTGACTTTAATTAGAGAACCTCCCTACCAAGAATATTTTATTTTCCATCTAAGGTCTCCACAAAGCCACTAAAGTCCATCTCTTTATTCCCAAAGTTTGATTCCCAAGATATGAATCTCACATATCCATTTCATCATTAAATACTATCCAACTTTCAACATTGTTTTGAATGGATGGTCTAGATTGAACCTCTATTCTAGAGATCCCTGCAAAAGTAAGGTCTTCGGGCCTTAAGGAAATATTATCTAGCAGGTCTTCCATCTTGTTCTAATTCCTGTCAATCCAATCAATTCCAAATGCATAAAAGTTTTCTATTTCATCCCAAATAGCATTCCTATACTATTTTAACCTCTGATTCTTTGAAGCATATCTGGATCTTGTTTTAGAAACAACCAACTCAGAGTCTCCAATGACTCTGAAACATCTAATCTTGTGTCTTGAGGCTAACATCAATCCTATTAATAAAGCCTCATATTCTACAATATTATTATTGGAGGTGTACAAAAGAGGAAATGAGAACTTGTAAGTCTTACCACCAGGATATAATAATAACACTCCTACATGAGCTCCTTCCTTTGAGCTCGCACCATCAAAATACATTGTCCATAAGTAATTCTTATCTAAAATATTTTCCTTCTCTTCTGACAAAAGAATATGTTGGACATCTCTCTCAACTTTACTATCTTGCACTTGAAAGGACCTAATGTCAGTATCCAAGAAACAATTCATTGCTTCATCTTCACTCTCCTCAATCATATGAGGAGTTCTGATTTCTATGGATACCTTAACATTTTTACCAGCTATGGAAAATGTTTCAAAGGATAGATCAAACTAAATAATTCCCCCCATTGAGGCACTCCATTTCCTAGATAGCAACATTCCATATTGAGGTGGGATGTCAACTAATAGAACACTCATTGTTAGTACCTTTTTTGGAAATGCAAAAATTATACAAGGAAAAGCCTTAATAGTACCTATGGGAGGAACTTTTCTTGAATCCATTGCTTGACATATCCCATGAGGAGTATCTACGTGCAGTCCCATCAATTTCATTATTTATGTAGGCATGAGTGTGTTAGATGCTCTTTAATTGATCATGAAATTCTAAGCATCTTGCTGTTAATAACCAATGTTAAGAAAAAATGGGTCCACATCTCCCAAAGGGGGAGTGACATGAGTTGTGTTTAAGAAAATTTGAGGGATCGTAGAAACAATCTCATCTGATTCTTTTCCCTTTGTATCAATTTTATCCTTACTGTTCCTTGTCTTCACACCCATTTCTAATTTAAAGGATCTTGTGGAAGAAATACTATTTATCCATGTCAAATTTGTCTCCTTGTGCTCATGAGTTCTCATCATTTCCAAAAATGAAACTTTGATTATTATCTGTAATAAAAATTTTCCCATGTCAACAAGAGTATACTTGATATCAAAGATATCTTGGTTGGTAGTGACAACACTTCTATCCTTAGTTTGAGTAGGCAAGCTTGGCTCAACTCCTTTAACATCTTTTTGAATGGAAGAAGAACCTACCTCTAGTGTCTTTTCTTTAATCTTATGGACAATACTTGGATTATTTGGTTTATCTTTTGTTCTTACTTTTATCTTTTTCACATTTTCAGAAATTTTTTCTTTCTCTTGTGTCTTCATAGGGCTTGTTTTTGTATCTATAATAAACATTCCAGATGGTCTTCCATCTACATTACCAACTGTCATATTCCTTAGTTTATAGTTACTATGTACTTGAGTAACCAGGCTTTATGTGATTCGAGCTCTTTCTGCATCTGAAGGCCTTCTTGCCATAAAAGGCTATTTTCCCCTTGTAGCATTACACCCTATTTTATCAATGTCTACTTCCTTTTCATCAGATGAAAGGATATCCTAATCCTGAGCCTAACTAATAGACTCCTCTTCATCTGATGAAGCCAACTC
The DNA here is from genome assembly GCA_018584345.1 of Thuja plicata. Lineage (NCBI taxonomy): Eukaryota > Viridiplantae > Streptophyta > Pinopsida > Cupressales > Cupressaceae > Thuja > Thuja plicata. Next base: position 3,179,775 of record MU228403.1, on the reverse strand, counting down.
CTGATTTTGACCTTGATCATCAAATTCCTCATTTTTCAGGTCTGCAGAAGCCTTTTCATTCCCAACATCAACATATAGTTCTTCTTCCTCTTCTTTTTCTTGTTGGGTTTGACTTGGATACATCTTTAGATCAAAAAGACAATTTCCAGGGTTGTGTGTGGATTCAAAAAATTCACACCAATAATTCTTACTACACATGTTATTTGAATTTCTCTGAAGAGGATCAGGAGTCTTATCATCAAGCATGTCTTTCTTTTGTGAAAGAATGGGCTTTCCATCCTTCCATTGGGTATTGTATGGGTAGTTATGCATCCTAGGCTTCTGACTCAAATTATTGTAGGATGGCCTATTATTGTTTAGAGCCCTAGGATTATTTGTCATGTCCCCTTTCTAGAGACATGTTCTTTCATGACGGATTTGCCTATCATCGACTCTCGTAGGCAAATGGTTTGGAGAGAGAGTCATTTTGCAGATCTGATGGTCATATTTTCTCTTGAAGAAGTGATTAAGAGATTATATTTTATTATTTTGTGTTAGCGGGGCCCAATTGTTATAATTTTAAGTTGATATTGCACTTTTTATATTATAAAGTTATTTTATTATAAAAGTGCATTATAATGGGATTTTATAATGGATGCTTCTAGAAGTTCTTAGTAACTTCTTAGAAAAGTGAATAAATAGGGGGATAGGGCTTTCATTTGGACATGCTTGGACATGGGATTTCTTCTACTTCTTCATTGTGAAGAAATTTGTAGTCTTGGTTTGCAAATTCTATTCGATCTTTGGGAACGATCAGTCCCCTAGATTGGCATAATTGAGGTAGTGAAATATCTACTGAAGGGTTGCAAGTTTGGAGTTGGTACTCAGCCATCTCATTGGTACTTCATTGAGAATTCATTGCAAGGGTTTGTTTGTGGTTGGAATGAGGGTTTGAATTCACCTCTTGCATTGGTGAATCATTTTGGTGATAATTGAAGACCATCTTGGCACATTTTCAGACTTTCTATATCAGGGTCTGGAATCAAAATTTTGCTCATATCTCCTAAACTACTTGGAGATTATTTTTATGCTTTTGGGAGGGCCTTAGTACCTCATTGGAGGTCACATTGGTAGAAAATTGGGGTTCCAAAACCCCCACAATTATTTTTGGCAGGAGCCGTACATGTACGGCTTGGTACGGCTCTGTACTATACAGTACACAACAGAGATTCAAAGGCAGTTTGGGATCTGTTCAGGTCTGCTTGGGATTGGACTTCATCAGCGTTGCAAATCAGGATATTAGGAGTGGTTTCCAGGTGCATTGGTTGATATTATTGAATGTTAAAACATTGCATATCAGTTATATGTGACAGTCAT
>MU228403.1:3148068-3172165 GCA_018584345.1 Thuja plicata | reverse complement strand
AACATTGCATATCAGTTATATGTGACAGTCATTAATGTACATGTCTGAAGATGAACTGTTCTTGCATCATTTTGTTATTAGTCATATGAATGCAGAGACTAGACTCATACAACATTGTAATTGAAATATGATATTGCCATATTAGTATGCATTGTTAGTCACTGTTATGTGCGACTATCCATTCAATTATTGCCATAGTTCAGTAGTTGCAACAGTCATATAATTAGTCCATTAATCTCAGTCATTGCCACATAACATTGTATTGGATTGTATGCATAGCAAGGGCATTTTTCACATTGTTATAGCATGGTAAAAGATCATTGCATTGTAATCTGATTATTACATGTCTCAGCCATATACTCAGAGGATTGTAATCAAAATTAGAAGAGTTCTTGATATATTAGTTTGAGATCTTTGCATTATTGTTCAATTGTATTACATTCCTATATTGGCATTTTTATCTCAATTGCAATTGGATGCCCAAACAATAAACACATTGAAACACATCATTGCAAGAAAAATGTTTCAGTGCATGCCAACTGTTTGACGAATTGCCACAGTTCAGATTTGGGGTGTTTTAGTGATCCTATTGGTGAGGGTCATTACATTATTACTCTCTCCTAGATTTAGGTCTTTTATAGCACTTAGAAACTACTTCATACTACCTCCTCTTTAGGCTTGGCATTTGAAGATTTGTTTGATTCCTTTCTTGCAGGCTTCCAATCATCTCTTCTACCCAACTTCTTAGATACCCTTCTATTGGTTTCTATATTGAAAAATATTTTATAAGATTCTCTTATAGTCCTTAGATTCTTGACTCTTAAGAGGTATCCCATTTTAGAATCAAATTCATTAAGATAAGTGGCTAAACAGACTTTGTCATCAAGTATCATTACTTGGAAATTTTTTATGCATAGCTCTTTAAAATCTTATGTTGAACTCCACAACATCTTCATTCTGATTCTTTTTAATATTATCTAATTCATTTAACATGAATCTCTCATTGGTCTTATCACCATATTTCTCCCTAAAGCAATCAATTAATTCATCCATTGACCCCAAAAAATTATAGGGTATCCCTCTGAACCAATCCCTAGCATCCTCTACTAAGGACTAAACACAAATTTTCAGTAATATATCCTCATGCATAATTTTATAATCATCCATCATGTTAGTAAATTGTTTCTAGTGTTCTTCACATGTGATTACATTATTTCCAGCAAATCTAGGAAGTTTATCTCTAATGACACTAGGGAATTCCTTAGGATAACCATGAATCTTATGAAATAAAAATTTCTTGTACCTTTATACAAGAGTGGGTCTTCCTTGAAATGAAGTGTTAACTTGAGAAGCAGAGGCCTTAGAATTTGATTTTGTAGCTCCTTCAGTACTAAGATGAATATGCCTTGTTGTTTGTCTAAGAAAATCATCCTTCTTCTTCATTTCCAAAGTAGCAACCTCCAATTCTTCCTTCTCAAGTTCTTTAGTTATGATCTCCCTTTCAACCCTAGCTCTTTCAAGACCCATGTCCAATTTAGACATCTGATCGATTTGGTCTTTGAGATTTTTGGGTTCATTTATTGTAACCCCTATCATTCCCCGTTTTCCCTTATCCTTATGGCCTTGATGATCAACCACTCGAATGACAATTTCCTCTTCAAATATCTGAGGCTTTTCAACATAATTTATTTCCTCCAACTCTAGTAATTTCCTCATTATTTGTTCAAGGAAAAATTGATCTTGTCTAATCTCATTTTCCTTCTCCCTTTCTCTTTGTTGTCTGATGGCCACTTGCTCCTGGATTCTTCTTTCTACTTCAAAAATTTTTGTAGCTAGACTATCAAGATCTGGAAGATAAGAAAAAAATTCCTCCTCCTCCCTCTCATCAGGAGAAATATAATCTCCATAAGTACCTAGTCCCTCATATGCAACCTCTTCATATTCTGATGCATTTTCTTCATGGCTATGGTGGATTGGTCTTTTCCCTTTAGTGTCTTCCCTTTGTTTTTTATCTTGAGGAGTACCTCTAGTATCCCTTCCTCTTATTGGATGATTAAATTTGGATGTATTTTGAAACTCATTTCCCAACCTTTGTTCAAGATGTCTCTTTGACCAAGACCTAGTGCCTCTATAACTCATATTGGAAAGTGTGTGACAAAATGATTTATAGTACTTGGCACAACACTATTGTAGAGATAATCAGAGCCACCACCAAACACTAGTTGGGATCACAACACTAACTTATATGAATAATTCTAAATAGAGAACTCTTCAAGATAAAACAATGACAAAGGAGCAAACTTGAGTAACTCTATGCTTCCAATGATCAACTTATTGGCTAGTTATGACAATTTACTGCACTATCCCCAACACAGTCTCCATTTTGTTGGTGTTTGAAAGTATTTATTCTTTAAGAATCAACTAATATTTTTTAAGATTGGTATTAGGAGTGGTTAGCTCCAACTGTGAATTCTTTGTAGGATAACTAGAAGAACTATAGGGACAAGACTACCCTTTGCACTTCTAGCTATGTAGAACCAAGGTGGGTACACCTAATCCATACTAAACTCAACTCTTTACAATACCTTCTACTTCTAGATTTGAACAACATATAAATGGTAAGTAAGTAGTAAATCCCAACCCAACATTCATTGACTCTCCACTACCATGGTGGGATAACAAAAACAACTATAAAAGTAAATAATTTTGGTAATAAGTTTGATTAAAGTTTAGGGACAGAATATAGCCAAAACACTCATACATATACCTCAACAAAATATACTTTCTTTATATCAGTGCCTTATCCATTGGTAAAACTCCTTAATACAATACTAAATCTTAAATAACCTCTTGGTATAGACTTGAAAAGAAATAAACATAAAATATCTCAGAATACACACTACAAAATCCTCAAATAGATAATCCAGTAGAATCAATGTAATATCCAAAGCATTTAAATTTGATCTAAGATCAAAAGACTTATGGAATACACACATGCCTCACAAAAACTTATACAGTAAGCCAGAAACTTACAACTCAATAGGTAACACAAAGGAGAGACTTAAAGCCCAAGAAGACTTATATAAAGTACAATGAAATCTTGTTCCTGAATCAGTGTGACAAGAAAATACACAAAACAACAATATGCAAAAGATCATAAGATTTCTATTATCTCTCAATACAATCTGAACACATTTACTATATCCTAGACTGGAAAAATACAAGCCTAATGCTTTACAATATTTCTCCCAATTTTCCCGCCACTACTCAATGGTTTTGAAAATTCCTTGATAGGAATAGGAATGCAACAAGCATCAGATCATTTAGGTTTTTTTTGGGGTTTACAACTAGTCATGTCAAAACATTAAAGACATTCAATTTTGTGAACAAGTTGAAATCCTAAAATTCTCTTTCCCTATGGAAAGTTGATCTGAAATTAATTTGATGTAGTCCATGGACGTGAGCGTAGTACCCTAAAGTCAAATAAATTCTAAGGCATGATGCAGAGAAAAAATCACTAATAAATGCAAAGAGACTAGGCACTGCTAAATGCATTTACCCTCTGAAATAAAACTCTATCTGTCAAGTCTGGTTATGAATGTATCTTGCCATATCAGACTCTAGTCTCCACCCCTTCAACAGTTGTGAAAATAGTAATCCACAAGATCAGATTGTAAAATTAATGGATTTGAGATAAAATATATATTGACTGCCATGTAAAACTCTTCAAGAAAACATTTAAATATTTGAAACTCTATTACAATAGTCATAGGTGGCATGAAAAGTGACTCAGCCAGCCAAGATTTGAACCTTTCCATAACTTTAAAACAAAACCATAGATCTTATCTTTAGTTACCTAATCTAACATCAAAATCAGACACAAGTCAGGTTATCGCGCACTGGAAGCTCATTCTATGAATCCTTTGTTTTCCTTGCGAGTCAACGACAACTGCTGGATTGGATCTGATCTGCAATAAGTTTATTAGCCTTCAGCACTATATCAGACATGTGTCAGCTTCTCACTAGCTTGGTTATCCTAGGAGCATATTCTTTTATTCCCCATGAGTGAACGACAACCACACATCATCTCTCATCTGTATCTCCATGTGTTACCACCTCACGCATTCATGACCCCCTTCAAAATATTCTCTTTATTTATGTGAGACCATGACCACAATTTGATCCTTCTTCTAGCTTGTACATGTGGCATCATCCTATGCACTCACAGCCCTTTACCATCAACCTTTCTAACAGTCGCCACTGTGCAACACCAACCACTAGCAATTAGTCATGCACTCGCCAAAATTTCATGCTACTTGGCCAAACTACTATGACCTAACAACAAATGCCAGTTGCATACTCATCGGTTAATTCTCTGACTGCCTGCCAACCCTAGGACTCCGCGACAACCACCAGTTTCCCACTCACACATTTTTTTTTCTATCCTTCCTGACTACCATGATGACACGCTGCCTGGCCCCTCTGACCACATCATCGCTCCACATGCCCGCAAAATTTTTCCTTATGTCTGCCAGCTGGCCATCCACGTAATCTCTCACATCCTTCAAGTTGTATGCCAAAAGGTGCATGCCTTTTAGGCACTTAACCATTGTGTGCTCAATGATAAAAAGATGAAAATCTTCCTCCGCTCAGCCAATGTGGGACAAATGACCCAAAGCACTTCAAAGCCAGTGAAGGCACCATGACTGTCTTAACTATTTTTGACCCTTTTTGTCTTCAAAAATATCATGTAAAGGAAGAAAAACATGGCTTCCCTATCCCTTTGTATCCTTCTCCCACGAGATAAATAGAAAAACTCTCTCTATAGCTAAAAACTCCACCATTGAAGCTCCAAAACTTTGAAAAATATACTATGGTACTCTCAGAAAATGAGAGTAGTAACATTAGCTATCCTTATGCATACAATGAAAGCTATCCTAAGGATAAAAAGTAGCTATTTTAGCATTCCAGTGAATGGGTTTGTTTGACCAGTTTCTGTACTGGTTAGTCTAGAGAAGGTTAGAGTTTTTCTACTTTCCCTAAACTGCTATTGCACAGTTAGTTATTGTTGTATATAGGTCTTTTCCTTGTTTTGGATTACTTCATTACTATTGTTTTCTCCCCTTCTTTTAGTCCTCCTATTTTCCCGAGTTCTCAATTTTGTGTTTTTTGTGACTCAAAGCCCAATGGAATTTCAAATCCCACTGGTTTTATTTATGTCCAACAGGTTGACATTCAATAGAAATTGCCAAAAATGTTACCCAAAATTTCCTATCCTATCTAATTTTGGCCTACAAGTGGAGTAAATGTGGCTCCCACAAGAGTTGATCCCAGCTTGTATGGTTTATGTCTATGTTTTTTGGTCTTTTCCTTGCTCTCTGCCCATTTCTAGGCTTGGTTAAACCCTTTTTCTATTTGTAAGGTTTAAATAAGGAAAGACCCTTAAACCCTATACCTTTTGTGGCTCATTCTAATTTTAAGTTAATTTTTCGTGCCACTTAAGTTTCTATTTTTCATGTGCTTTTATTGTCTTGTTTTTTATCTGCTAATCTCCTAATGCTCGGTGGTTAGTCACTAACATTCAATGATCTGGCGAAATGGTTATGTCTTGGCACTTTTTGTGTATCTCCTAATCTCAAAATATGATGGTTAAGTCATATGTAATTTAGAGATTAAGCACAAGCCATTGATTCATTTTTATTGGGCGGTGGTCGCTTGATTTCATGATCCTACCCTAGTCAAGTCATTTATTTTGAGATCATGATATATTTTTGGCTGCTAGATCTCTCAATTTGATCAGAGTTGAGACTTTAGCCATTCCGCAATTTAGAGATCTCTTTTTCACTGAATCTTGTAATGTTGCTTGGGTTAAGAAATTCATTCAGAGATCAAGTGAGCATCATTGATCAAGTTCTAAATCTTGTGGTTGTCACTAGATCTATGAATTAGACTGGAGTTAGTGCTTTTGTCCTATGACTCAGAGTTTCCTTCTATCTCTGAATCTCCAGATAAGCTTGAGTCAAGATCAAGCCTGGTTGAGTCTCATTTAGTGATTCAGAGATAAGGATTTATCTTTGAATCTCCTATCCAAACTAGAGTTAAGTCACAAGATTGGAGATCATGAGATTACTTTTTTGTTTAATCTCATAATGGACTTGGAGTTAAGTAATGGATCTCAAGTTTAAGATCTGGGTCACCGATCATGTTTTCATCCTATAGTTATCATCTCCAGATCAACTCATAGTTTGACCAAGTATTTAGAGATCTAGAGATTTCCTTTTTTCACTAGGTCACTAGATCAAACTAGAGTTATAGGTGTGATTTAGAGACTCAGATATACAAAGGGATTTAAGTATCCAGGTTAAAGATGAGTTAGAGGATGAATCAGATGATAAGATGAAATTGACGGTCGGTGCTAAGCCTTAAGGATTATGATGCTCGATCAATAAGGTTAAGCCATTGCACCTGAACAACATCTGGCACTGATAGTGTCATGTATTTCGAGGGTTGAAAGGGAAGATAAAGGTAAGGAAAGTCAAGATAGATCCAACTATGATCATTTTTCCTTAAGACTAAGATGCTTGACTGATAAAGTTGAGACATCATGCCATTGTTCCACGTATCCATGGTGGGGTCGGGATGAAGTCAAAAATAATAAAGTAAAGATCAGATGGGTTCCTTTTGATTGTTTGGTTCACATTATGACTTATAGGAAAGATGAGAATAGATTAGTCACTGAGCCATTATGCTGTATCAATACATGGTGTTGCTAAAATCATGGGTCCTAGGTTGGAAAGTAGTAAAGGTGTCATAAGTTATATAAGATCTGATGATGGGCATGAAGGCTTAGGGAAAAGATGATCACCAGATAAGTATTAAGCTAATGCGACATCTTGCCATGTCACAAAGTCAAAGTTGAATTCAGTTCCAAAGGGAAAGATAAGGATAAAGAAAGTCATGATCGATCTGACAGTGGGCGCTATGACTTAAAGAAAATATGATAGACAGATAATTTTCAAGGGAGTGCGACAAGGTGACGCGTGTTGAGATCAAGTTGTGATGCCCAGATAACTAAAGAAAGGATTGATGGTCATGTTTTAAAGTTGATAAAGAATCAAACCTAAGCCATTGATTGGGTATTTTCATGCCACATGTGACCATTTTCATTTAAATTCAAATATTTAAATCCTTTTCTTAGAGCTTTCATGGTGGAGATGACGTTTCCAAGTTGCAGAGAAGGTAGATGGATTGAGATAATTTGTCTGGTCAAATTTATGATGTTGGGAGATGTCTTCGAGGATATCTGATCATTTGAGATATTTTCCAAGGTGCATTAATGTGTAGAGGTGGCTATTTTAGGGTTTTTGGTCTATTTTTAAAGGATATCTTTTGTAACCCTAATCTGATCTACATTGATTGTAGATTGATTCCCAAGCCTTAGTGGTTGAGGAGGTTGTATATAAGTAGTTTTTGGAGCTTTTTTAGCCAGTTTGTTTAGGATTATGTAAGATTTTCTATTGAATTTCTTATGCCCCCAAGTTTTCATACATTTTTAATTTCTCGTTGAGGTTCAGATTATGCAAAGAATTTTTGTGACATATTATCTGCGTTGGTGTTTGAAAATGTTGATACTATGAAAATCTAACAATATACCTTGAGAATGATGTGAGGAGTGGTTAGCTCCAAGTATGAAAGATCTATAAGGTAAGTGGACCAACTATAGGGACAAGAATTCCCTCTACACTTTTGGCTCTGAAAAACCAAGGCATGTGTACCTAATCCAGATAAATATTTGAATTTCACAACTCTTTATACTCTCAATTTTAACAATAGATAAATGGAAAGAAAGTATGAAATGATAACAACTCATTCAGTGAGTCTTCATTACCATGAAGAATACACAATCAACAACCACAAAAATCAAAAGGAACTGAAAGGGTTTTCATGTTTTTGATATTGCATTATATAACCAAGTGTATTCAGATATATATCGATGTAGAAACTACTAATTACTGATCAATGTTTTATCCATTGGGAAATGTGTCTAGTCCAAATACAAGATAGAGAAACTAACTATTCTCAAGCACTCAAAACTATAAATATAGATAATTTAGATCAACCACTATTTATAAGATCCTTTTGTATACAAACCTAAAGAACTTACATCATATCCAAATAATTATTTGATTTGATCATAGATCAAAACTAAGGACTAATGGCATATACACAGATAAATTCCATGCAATGAATCAAAAGATTCACAACTCAACAGGTAAGCACTAAGGAGAGACTTAAATTTGAAATACTCTATTATGTACAAAGAACCCAACTTCAATTCAAAAATGCTTCAAAACACATGTCACTTCAATAAATGCAAAAGACCCTCAAATTTCTATTATATGATAATAATCTCTAGATATACATCTTCCATACTGATTGGAAACAGTAAATAGCTTAATGCTTGTGTTACTTCCCAAATTTTCTAGCTTCTACTAAATGATCTTGGAAGTCCTTTTATGGGCCAAGGACTACAACAAGCTTCAGATCATTCAGGGTTAGGGATAAAACTTATTAAAATACTACATGACAGAGAAAATTAAATCATCACAACAACCAAGCAGCTCTGTCATACAGACTAAAACATTCCTTTGAAATATTCGGTTGGGAAGAATCTAATTTGGAAGTCATCCATCTTGGGAAGCTGAAAACATAATTCCCTGCAACATAAATAAAGAATGAAATGCATTAATTACCCAAGGAGACAACCCCCAAGATTTGCAGAAACCAGAATTAAAACCTCAGAACCATGGAAATTTTTGAATAGTGCTAAAAGTGGCTCTAATTGGGGATGCATATCTCTTGTAGGAATGACAAGATTCCAAAACTCTGATTTGAGAAGACCACCTACAGGAAAAGAAACTAACCTAAAGAAGACATAAAAAATAAGGAATATGTACACAAAACTTATTTACAACCAAATGTTCATGGATTCAAAGAACATTAAGAGAAATATAACTTCAAGAACTGTCCATGAATTGACAATTCCAGAAAATTTCTAGTGAAATCCTTTAACACATAAGAATCAAAACCCTATTTAGTGTCAATGATATATGGTCCTAACTAGAGAGGATCAAATTTTCCATGTTTTTCTTTATTCTCCAATCTGGCATTCCACATTAAGACCATATCATTAATCTCAAAACTTCTTGCAATGGTCCTTTTGTCATACAGATCCTTACATTGAAGCTACAACCTAACATTTCTATCATGTCCTTCCCTTCTTGATTCATCCAACTATATCAAATCATCCATTCTAATCTTCATCTCATCATCAAATTTATCATCATATTTCTGGATAAATTTGTACTTTTGCAATAGGTTATTCTGAGGCAATCTAGCATGTATACCATATACTAAATCAAAGGGTGCACAACCAATGGCTTTCTTAACTATTACTTTTTCAGCCCACAATGCTTGTTGCAACTTTGAATCCCAGGCCCTTTTGTTCTTATCTAATACTATTTTTAAAATCTTTATCAGGCTCTTATTATTGGATTCAACTTGCCCATTCCGTTAGGAATAAAAAATCCAAAAGAAAAATGAGAGGGGGGTGAATCAGTTGTTATATAGATTATTAAAATTTAAATTTTATAAACCAAATATACAAATGTAAATGATAACACACTAAATGCCAACACCATAACACAATACTTGTTGTCAAGGAAAACCTGTTAAAGGTATAACCCTGATGGGAATTACTACCCACAAATAATGTACTGAGAGTATAGTATCCCTGTTAAAAGATTTATCCCTGTTAGGAGGTTATTACAAACATTACAGTACACAATCCATGTTAGGAGACAGAACCTATTTGGAGTAAAGAGAAATAGTAGGCTCACTGCCCAGGCACACTACCCAAATAAGGTTAAGACCATCCTCAAGGATTTGGAATCTAAACAAGTGTATATGGAAAATATACAATCTAGTGAACTGTCTGACAAAAATTATCTTTGCTTGGTTAGTTCAAATGAAGTATAACAACCATCAACTATGCTCTACATCCAGTAGTCAACAAGCCTTGCAGCTTCCACAATTTTCTGCCTTTTCAATCTCTACCACACCTTTTCAAAAAGAACTGATCACTCATATATACCTTCTTACAATAATTCATTAGGTCAGCCAATTAAGCTTTCCCAATACATAATTAATTAATTAGGTCGGCCAATTAAGGCTTTCCATCATAAAAATAATTATATAACCCCTTATTAAGATACACATAGTACCTATATTGAGTAAACATCAATTACGATCCATCACATATACTTCCATATCTGCAATCCACGCTCACAACTCATTTTACACATTACATGTCTAAAGTATGCCAACAAAAAGGTCTTCTCCATAATACAAACCACAGTTGACATCACTAATAATCACACGACAATCAAACTCAACTCATTATTCCAATATATGTCAGCTATCCACTAGTAAGCTCGCTTCATTTGAAATATCTTCACCAGAAATATATACCCGAAACACAGAGACCTGCTCTGTCCTGCATCACAGTTATAGTCCAGAAACTAGTCTTCAAAAAATCAACTGTAACATCCTCAATATGAAACATAAAGCAAAGAGACCTTAGGAATAAGTTCAACACACATTCTTCTTCATATATCCAACTTCAATTGTTCTGAATCATCTGTACAGTGTCCGTACACTTCTGCCATTCAAATAACTAGTCTGTCTTCTCCATAGAAATATATGTTGACATCAGTGACAAAACATGAATATCAACAACATGATTAGTACCAAAACAAATATCATCCAACAATATCCCCCTTTGGAATTGATGGCAACATATGGGAAAATCCATATGCATCAACCCTAAAGTACTCTCTCTCAATACAATCATCTCAATATCCTCAACACAAATCTCCCCAAAATAGTAGAGATTTTCACATGGATTCCTTCCCCCTTTGGCAACTGTAGACACCTAAAATTGACCAGGTGTCTCTTAATCATTCAAATCTACAAATCTCAGCCAATTTCCCTAAATCTCATCAAAATGCATCAAAATGGATCAAAATTATTCAAATGGACATTTATCAAGTAAAATTGGACAAAATCAATTAAAGTCAAAGGATTAAATAATCATGAAATCAAATAATAAAATTCAAGCCTAAAAGGGATCAACCAAATTATATAATTTATTTTAATCAATTAATTTTATAGTTTTAAATCAAAAACCAAATTGAACCCATTCACCCTTACATGGCTAATTTAAATAATTGATTGAATTAAATAAATACAAATTTCTTTCAACTCAATTTTATCAACCAATGAGAATTGTGGATCTTGTCTTCTTGTCCCACCCTTTGAGGACAATCATTTAAATGGTCCCCCCATTTGAAACCATCTCAAAGCCTTTCACCTAACCAAGGCTTAACCATGGTCAATTCACTCTACCCCCTACCCTTGGGAATTTGCCATAAATACAAGCCATTTTGTATGCATTTCAAATCCTAGAAAATTTGAATGCATAGAATCCTTATTATAGGCAATTTGTGAGCAATTGAGAGCATTTTGATAATTTTGAGAAGAAAATTGTTGATTTGAGAGTATAATCATGAGCATTTGAGTTAGAATTTCATATCATTTGAGAGAATTGAGTTAGATTTTAGCATGTTTGTTATCGATTTCTCATTCAAGCATTGTCCTTGAGAGAGATTAAGGCTGAGAGCTCTTTCAACAAAGCCTAGATAGAGAACCATAAGATGTCATGGATTTAATTACAATTATTTAGGCTAAATTTTTATTTCTTTCCATAGAATTGTAGTATTGAAACCTAATTTCATGAAGGTGTAATTTCTCACACACAAATGATGCCCACTGTGAGGCTTTAGGCCTCATTTTTCATCGTTTTATCATATTTTTGTGTGTTTTGCTTCAATTTTTTGTTCATTTTGTAGAAAATAGGTGAAAATCCATGTACAAAGATTTAAGAGCCATGTACAAAGATTTAAGAGATGCGTATAAATATTTAAGAGCCACCTATAGATTTTTCTTCTATTTCTGTCTTTCATTCTTAGGCTGCATATGAGATAAAGTGTGTCACCTAGTTCTATAAAGGGCCGCTTGTTAACAACAAAAGACCGCCTGTGGATTTTTCAGAGCCGCGTGTTAATTTTTAAATTCCTCTTTTAAAGTTTTAAATTCCGCTTTGTAACAATTAAAAGCCACTTATTAGCTGTTAAAAGCTGCATAGAATTTATTTCTTTTTTCATGTCCTAATTGATTTGTTCACTATTCTAACTCTCTGTATTTTTTATTCCTGCAGATGAAAAATCATCCAAAAGTATAGAAACCAGAGAAGAGAGTGACGAAGCCTAGCAAAGAGTTAAGAGCACAAACTAAACATGCTAAGGAAATTCATGATTCCAATATTTTAGAAAGTTTAAAAGAAAGAAGAAAATTTGTATGATCATTACATAAAAGTATTTTTTGTATACAAAAATAAATTCCCTACTCTTTGATTGATTTTTATTTTGAGTTCTTTAAGCTTGATTTTACAAAATTTGATCAAAATAACTTAGGGGTGATTGTCAATTGGATTTGCAAGTTTTTCTTCACTTTGTCTTTGTTGTGTTGACTAACTTGTTGGAGGAGCTGGAGTGGGAACGATCACCACTAGGTCAGTTGAAAAAAAGAAAAATCTATCAAAAATGTGCCTAGCCTTTGCTAGCTTCGAAAACAAGGTAGTTTTCAAATCAAGCTTGCATTTCTTAAATTGTGGCTTTCATTTAAATCTAGTCTAATTAGGAAAACCCCTATTATTGTCCAAATTGAACAAGCATTAGGCATATGCTCTTCACTTTTTGAAGTGAATCAAAAAGCCAAACGTGTGAATTCAATTTGGTAGAAAAAAAGGGATAAGGAATTAACCAAACACTTCAATTTTAAGAACCCCCTTCAAGGGGTTGAAAAAGAACAAGCGTGTTTGAGGTGTTTTGAACAAGGAAACACAATAGGGATATTCTCTTCACTTTCTAAGTGAATCAAATTCCCAAACTTTTTGAACCGAGTTTGATTTCTTGTTTTTCCATGTATGCTAGATTAAAATAGAGCTTTAAAGGGCCTACCTCCCAAGATTTTCCTTATGAGGACAGTGAGAGGGAACAACCCAAAGTGGGATACAATCACTTTTTCCGTGATATCATCCAACCCACTCTAAAAAAAAATACTTTACCTTAATCGGAAAGTGACTAAGTCTTGTGCAAGTCATCCTCACTTCCTCGAGTAGTCCTTCAGGATTGTGCAAAATCGTACTTTCATGCATGTGGGAAGCCTGCAAGGGGGTAAAGGAACTTGACAAGATTTAGAATGGAGGTGTAATTGAAACCTTGTTAAATAGTAATCCTACCTTTTTAGAGCCATTGTAAAAAGCCAAATTTGACTCTAGGTAGATTTCTTAGAAGAAATCCTAGTGTTAAACTTGTAAAAACATCTGAGAACATACACTTTTAGTGTTTCTTTAGGGATATGGTGGAAATTTGATCTATGTGTTGAGTTTGTACTTTTTTTCACGCAAGAATCTTCTTTAACAGGTCTGATCAAAACTATTAAACTTTTAAAATCTAAAAAATTAAAAAATTTCAACCTTGATCAGCAAAGTGCAACGTATAAAAAATTATGGGCCACCTAAAAACAATTTTGTGCCGCTTGTAACTTTGAAATGCCGCCTGGAAACTTTCATAAGCCGCGTAAGCCACTTGAAAGTGCCGCGTGTAAACATTGTAAAACCACCTATCAATAGGCCAACGCCGCCTGCAAACTGCAGATTACCGCGTAGAGGAATTCTAGTAATCACGTACCAAGATTTAAAGGCTGCCTACACACAGGCAAGTGCTGCCTAGAAATAGAGAAGGGAAAATAGGGGGCATTTCCCAAGGGTTTAGAAAGATTTTGAAATCATATTTGGATACCCTTTTTAGAGTTATTTCTATCTAGTGCAACAAATAGATCATATTCTTGCAAACATTTATAATGATGAATCTATTTGAAAGATGAATCAATCCTATGGAAAGTCAAGATCAAAATCTCCATAGGACTCAATATGACAAAGTAACCGAAGATGAAATTTTGGAAGCATCCCAAGATCCCAGGTTTATGGAGATGATGCACTTAATTTTGAAGAGGGATAAAGAAGCATATTTCCATAAATATGACACATCGACCTTAAGAAAGAATGAGGAAGAACAAAAGGATACATCATCTAACAAGCCATTATTAAGATTAATTTTTCCTTTCATTTATGATTATGGTCCATCTGTATCTTCATCTCCTCCAAACAAAGAGAAATTTGAGAGAAACAAACCTATATTGGATCAACAAAAATTTCATGACCACCCTATTTGTGATCAAGATAATAAAGAGAATGAAGAGAAAGGTACCACTCTCAAGAAAGATCTAATGCACAAACCCCTATCTAGTAAGGTTTCTCCCATATCTTTTACTCCTTTCATCCTTCATCCATTTCACAAAGCTTCACAACTATTCAAAATTCCTCCATCAAAGAGTGAGCCTAATGATGATACTTTCCACATTGACTATGTCTACCCTCAAGGGCTACCTCTAAAAGAAACCCAAGCTAACTTACATCTTGCTGAAAATTATTTCCATGCTTCAAAGATCATGGACCCCAAACCTTTATGTGATTCAATGCCTATTCAAAAGGATTCTCCATCATTCTTCCAAACATTCCCCACACATATCCAAGCATCTACCTTGTCCTTAGAAGTGACTCCATATCAAGAGAATAATCCAAAGAGAAAAGAAACAAATATCAATAAAGATCAAGATCAAGATGTTATATAATCCCCTCCCATATTTGATGAAGGTCCAATATCCATAGAATCTCGTGATGATCCCCTTGCACCCTTTCATGTCTTCCAAGCTGATATCCTTCCATTTCATGAACAAAGTGTCCTTCCAAGCTCTATACCTAGTCCAATTCCCAAGCAAGGTCAAGATATCCCTTCCATCATTTTCAATGAACATATTGAAAATCAAGAGAAAATCATCCTCTCTATACCATCTGAAGATCCTTGTCAAGATCGAAATACCCCATCAACTCTTGTCATACTCCTCCATATTCACCTCAAGAAACCATCATTCCTCCAAATTCCTTGCATGATAATAAATCCCTTCAAGATTCATTTGATCCTATCAAATTTTCTCCTATGAAAGCTACTCATGAGCCTATTGGTATAAAGATAAATCTTAAAGATGAGAACCTTGGAAATATAACTCACTCCAAATATGTTGATATCCCTTTCACACCTTATCTTCCACCATTCAAACACAATCATAAACCTTCATCATCTTAGAAATCCATTTTGGGTTCCTATGTCCCAAATCTAAAGTCTTCATCCCTTCCATCCATATTGGGTCCATATATTCCTCCATCAACCATGCCTACCATCCTTAGCTCTCCATTCACTTATCCTACCATGTATCAAGATCAACGAAGGCATACATACTTGAAGAATTTCCAAACACCAATCCATATGAACCCTTCATATTCTTCCTCTTCACCCAAAATTACCAAGTCTTTTGGAAGCAATTTGGATGTGCAACATAAAAATCAGAAATCCAAGAATCCACATGTGTATAATAATCGCCATGTCCACTCTAATCAACATGTGAATGAAAACAAAAAAGAAATATCCAAAAGGATGCAAAGGTCCACAAAGAAAAAAGAAATATCCAAGAGACTACAAAGGTCCACCAAGAAAAAAGAAAAATCAAAGAAAATGTGTGTTCCAAAATCCCTCATTGAAGAAATGCATTCAAAAGGATCACAAAAGTAATAAAAATCAAAGACTATGTGGATTCCCAAGTCACTTTTGAAAGACTTTCACACAAAATAAAAATCAAAGTCGACATTCAAGCTTCCAAAGGCTTCCATTCTATCTACTTCCAAACATTTTCCACTTTCCAAGTCTACTTTGGGTTCAGACATCCCAAAATCCACTACCTCAAATACATCCTTACCTCCTTCATCCATTGTTCTTCCATCATTCCACCACCCTTCAAAGTGTGTGTCACAGTTGATCTTGCCAACATTTCCATCCACTACATACCTTCTTCTTATCCTCACATTCATTATCCAACACCTACTTTCCATCTTTCCATCCCTTTTGTCCAATCTATGGCATAAAACCTTCACCACCATTTACCCTTATCCTTCATATGTGTCCATTATCATCACCTTATCAGTATATTTGAGCATCCTAGCCATCGCCATGGTTTATTATAGCATATCTTTCAGAAGATCATTGTCCAAAGATCCAAATTTTGGGGAAATATTGAAAAACACAAAAGAATACAAAAGAAAAAAAAAAAAAGAAGAGAAAAAAAGCCTTGGTGAAAACCTAGTAAAATAGGCACCTTGGTAGCAAAAGTAAAGAAAAATCAATCCATCCTATGGTGAAAACCACTTCTTGTGGCGCCTTGGACAAGTACCATGATGAAAACCTGGCAAACAGGCATCATGCATAATTCCTCCTCTTGCACTCTACACTTGGGGGCAGGTTTCATCCATGCTATCCTCCATATTCTACCATTCATCTCACTTGCATCCATATTCCCTCTTTTACCTTTGGTCTTGACAAGGTTGAACATATCCATGAGCATCAAGTATCTTGACAACATTATCCTTTCCATCAGCTTATTTACTTGTTGCATCCATGCTACCCTATCATGATCTTGCTTCTCCCCAATCCACCTTCCTTATTCCTAAGAAGTCTTTCCATAATCAAAAGATCATCCCCTCATAGCCTCCAATACCCTTTATCCTGAGTGTGCTATCTTATCCACATCTTACCGCAAATTGATCCATTGGTCTTAATCGAAATGAAGGACGTAAAGTACAAAATTTGTTATCAAAAACCTCTTGACATGTCCACTCTTTTGGACCGCTCACCTTCATGAAATCAGGTCATTATCATATATTCTATCTAGCACTGCATCATTGGCTTTCATTTCTTATCCAAAAACATGTTTTGCATTGCTATATCATTTTTCCTTAGCTTGGGTAATCTTGAGGAGATGGTCCTACTGGTCACATTCACATGCTTCATTCATCATGGCCTTTCCATTTCTAATCCATCAGGTTGAAAATCCATCCTTCATGTCCTATACCTTACTAGACATTGGGGGAAAAACAATGTGATCTTGTTTGAGAGATGGTAAAATTCTAAAAATCTAAAAATTCAAAAATTCAAAAAATTCAAAAAAGATAAAAAGATAAAAAAATTCATAAAATATTTGAGCTACATTGTTAAAACCTTTGTCACATACTAGGTTTTATTTGGCCAAGATTTATACATGGTTCACTTATCACTTGGGGGCAAGTCATTGGCTTTGGTACGAACGGATTCAAGAGTGCTACATCTCAGTCACACGACAAAAGCAAATTTTTTAGAATTCACAAGAGAGATATTTTGGAACCTTTGATGGATATCAATGTTCAAACCTAAACAATTTGATCCTACAACATGATCCTTGAGTTTCATTGACTTATTTTATCAAGATTAAAAATTGACAAACCCTAGATGATCAACATGTTTGGAATTCTCTTTGAAAATCTTGATACATTTCAAAACGCTTGAAATTTTTGATGAGTTTTTCATTGAATTTTTCAAGTCATGTTCTTTTTAGCTAATCGATGATGTTTTGACTAGATTGGTGATGCTAGAGACATGATTTTTTATTAACATCTGTGTGACTTTTTTGAGGAAGATCCTTTAACTTGTGTGAATTTGTCTAAGGACATGGTCATCAAAGAACCATCAAGGACATTCATATAGGAAGGCGGGTTAACCTTTGTTTGTTCATGCAAAAGGATACCTTGGCTATTTAGATCTTCAATATATTAATACCAACATCCACTTGCAACATTGACTCTGATTAAACTGGTATTCATACTCCCATAGTTGGTCATTCAACTAGTGAGGGTTGTACTCAGTTTTGTAAAAGGTTACCAAATGCGATGAAAGTCATATCATATCCTTATGGTCGCAGTGGCACCAGTAAGGATTGTATCAAATCCTATTTCCACAACGCTCAATGATGAAAATATATCTCTGTTTGCATTTCTTTCGCAAACCTCAAGGATAATTAGTTGCATTGCATTACATTTTCATGATAGATTAATTACATGTTTAATAGAATTTTCCTTAATCAAGGGGTAAGAAGTGAATCATGATTACATCATTAAAGTCCTAATCAATGTCCTCAATTATCTTATCCATCAAATTGATCAATGCTACATCAAGTATATCATCACTATACATCTTCTCGCCTAGGGGTAACCTCACCATCTGATGAACGAAGGGCAATCTAATTTTGTCGATCACCTTTACCTATTTCTACACCTGACTCATCTCAAATTCCCCTATCTATCAACCTCACACCACCATCTAATCCAATCCAATCCAATCCAATCAAATATCAATCAGTCAAATCATCCAATTGATCATCTAATGTCAATCATTTATCCTATCATCCATTTGCTCATTTTGAGCGCTTCAAATTTCCTAACTCTAGATCTTGAGTAAGAAAAATCAATCCATTTGTTCGTCTCTCTAGATCTTGAGAGAAAATTATCAGTTTATCCGATCAATCCATCAAATTACCTATTTGATTGACATCAATACAACATCAACCAAGTGATTTTGATTGACATCAAGTGATATCCAAACATCATCAACTTATCTCAAACATCAACAAAATTTTCTCAATCATAGTTGTTATCATCAAATTCTCTTCACACTGGGGCATGTTTTTTTGCCAGGATCATCATCACTATTTTTCAGAAATGAAAACATCTTGGATCTATTCTTCATTAGTTTCATCAAATCTTTTGCATCTAAGTATCAAAATGCTTTCATTTTTGAGGGGGAATCATCATATCATCAAATGAGGATCCTACATCATATCGTACATCAAATCTGGGGCATTAAAAATTCAAACTTTGTCAGTGGAGCATTTTGCATCAAGTTTCACATCAGATTTTGCATCAGGGTTCACATTAGGTTTTGCATCAAGTTTCACATCAGGTTTCACATCAATTAATCTTATCCGGGTTTGTATCAAGTTTCACATCAAGTTTTGCATCAGTTAATCAATCAGACATCAGTATCAAATCAATGATCAGGACATCAAGTTTTCTTTGAATCAATGCGCTTCGTACATCAATTCAAAGAGGGGCATTTGTAGACACCTAAAATTGACCAGGTGTCTCTTAATCATTCAAATCTACAAATCTCAGCCAATTTCCCTAAATCTCATCAAAATGCATCAAAATGGATCAAAATTATTCAAATGGACATTTATCAAGTAAATTTGACAAAATCAATTAAAATCAAAGGATTAAATAATCATGAAATCAAATAATCAAATTCAAGCCTAAAAGGGATCAACCAAATTATATAATTGATTTTAATCAATTAATTTTATAGTTTTAAATCAAAAATCAAATTGAACACATTCACCCTTACATGGCTAATTTAATTAATTGATTGAATTAAATAAATCCTAATTTCTTTCAACTTAATTTGATCAACCAATGAGAATTGAGGATCTTGTCTTCTTGTCCCACCCTTTGAGGACAATCATTTAAATAGTCCCCCCATTTGAAACCATCTCAAAGCCTTTCACCTAACCAAGGCTTAACCATGGTCAATTCACTCTACCCCTTACTCTTGGGAATTTACTATAAATACAAGTAATTTTGTATGCATTTCATATCCTAGAAAATTTGAATGCATAACATCCTTATTATAGGCAATTTGTGAGCAACTACGAGCATTTTGATCATTTTGAGAAGCAAATTGTTGATTTGAGAGCATAATCATGAGCATTTGAGTTAGAATTTCATATCATTTGAGAGAATTGAGTTAGATTTTAGCATGTTTGTTATCAGTTTCTCATTCTAGGATTGTCCTTGAGAGAATTTAAGGCTGGGAGCTCTTTCAAAAAAGCTTAGATAGAGAACCATGAGATGTCATGGATTTAATTGCAATTCTTTAGGCTAAATTGTTATTTCTTTCCATGTAGAATTGTAGTTTTGAATCCTAATTTCACGAAGGTGTAATTTCTCACACACAGTTCAACAGTGGAAAAGGGTACCATAAGTCAACTGTAATCATCTTTAGCTTTTTAAAATCTTTATGTCCATCAAGAAGGTGCAAGATCACCCAAATGTACCCCATAGTATTCTCTTATGATCACTCCCCCTGAGGAGTAGATCCATACATCAAGTCCAGAAAATGATATAGCTCTAAAAGTAACTAGACTAATGCATATCTACATCAATTAATTACCACTAAGAGGGGCCATCACCCCAAGCATGCCTCTGAGATATTCAAAATCATCTTTTCACAAAGGTTTAGTAAATATATTTGCTATCTATTCCTTTGTGCTAATGTATTCCACTTTAATTTCTTTCTTTGCCACCTTCTTCCTCAAGAAATGATACTTAATAGAAATATGCTTAGTCTTTGATTGCATTACAGGATTCTTTGACATGTTTACTATGCTAGTTTTATCACAATTGATAACCACTGGCTCTTTGAAAATTATTCCAATGTCTTTCAGCATTTGTTTCATCCAAACAACTTGTGTGCAATTTATTGCAGCAACAACATATTCTCAGTTACTAGTGGATTGAGCAATACAGTTCTGCTTCTTGCTTAACCAAGAAACTATCCTTTTCCCAAGGGAAAATACACCACCACTTGTAATCTTTCTATCATCCATAGTACCTTCCAATCAACATAATTATAAGCCTACAAAGTAAAATCATCTAAATTTTCATACCACAATCCATATTCTATTGTCCCTTTCAAATATCTAAAAACTCTTTTCACAACAACAAAATGTGATTCTTTAGGATCTTCTTCATATCTAGCCATATTTTCAACTACATTAGTAATATCTGGTCTAGTGTGAGTTAGAGATTGTAGACCACCAATCATTGATCTATACTTTGTCTGAACAACACTTTAAGTCTCATCATTACTAGTTAATTTGTGCCTAGTCACCATAGGAGTCCCAACAGATTTACAATCTTCCATTCCAAAAAAATTCAATATTTCCTTAAGATACTTGGTCTGAGATATAAAAATGCCATTCTTACATTGATTAATTTGCAAACCAAGAAAAAATTTCATTTCACCAATCATTGACATCTCAAATTCATTTTCCATTTCTTTAGAAAACTTCTTACTCATCTTATCATTGCCTCCAAAAATGATATCATCAACAAAAACTTGTATAATGAAGATTCCATCTTCATCAGTTCTTAAGTATAAATTACTATCTGTGTTACCTTTACTAAAACCAAGATGAAGTAAGTGCTTTTCCAACCTTGCATACCATGCCTTGGGTGCTTGTTTTAGTCCATACAATGCCTTCTTCAGTCTACAAACCATATTTTCATCATCTGTCAAAGGAAAACCACCAGGTTTCTCAATGTAAACTTCTTCTTCCGGATCACCATTCAAGAATGCTGACTTCACATCCATCTGATAAAATTTAAAGTCTTTATGTGCAGCATAAGAAAGAAATAATCTCATAGCTTCCAATCTAGCAACATGAGAAAATGTTTCTTCTTAGTCTATGCCTTCTTGTTGCGAATAACCTTTACATACTAGTCTAGCCTTGTTTCTTACCACTACTCCTTCCTCATCCATCTTATTTTTGAAAACCCATTTAGTACCAATCACACTTTTTTTCTTAGGTCTTGGAACCAATTCCCAAGTATTGTTTTTCTTTATCTGCTCAAGTTCTTCTTCCATAGCTTTAGTCCAAGATTCATCTCTACATGTTTCATCAGTAGTCTTCGGTTCAACTTGAGAAATGAAACAAATTTCTTCTCTAGCTCTAGATCTAGTCATCATACCTTTACTTGAATCACCAATAATTTTATCTTTAGGATGGTTCTTCTTAACATACCTTGGTGTCTTCAATGTCTCATTTGCTTCAGTGTGTTCATCTTCAATCTCATTCTCAATCATCAAAGGTTCTTCAAGTTCAGCAATAACCTCTTTCATTTTTGTAATATGACCACAGTCATATATTCTTTCTTAAATCTAAAAATTTTCATCTATCCTCACATTGGTTCTTTCAATCCACTTTCTCAATCTCAGATTGTAACATTTATATTCTTTTCTCTTCGTAGAATAACCAAGAAAGATTCCTTCATTACTTCTAGCATCAAACTTTCCTATCTCATCGTCTCTCTTAATATAACATTTACTTCCAAATATTCTGAAATATTTCATAGTAGGTTTATGATCAAACCATAATTCATAAGGAGTTTTACTTGTACCTTCTCTTATATGAATTATGTTCAAAGTGTATACAAAAGTACCAACAACTTCTCTCCAATGAGCATGTGACACATTTCCTTCCAGCAACATAGTTCTTGCAGCATCTAATATAGTTCTATTTCTTCAATCTGCAATCCCATTTTGTTGTGGACTTCTAGGTACAGATGTTTGTCTGAATATTCCATGCTCTCCACATTATGTATTGAATAACTCTGATGTAAACTCTCCTCCTCTATCTGATCTCAAACATTTTATCTTCAAACCAGATTCATTCTTAACTTTTTCTTTAAATAACTTGAACTTATCAAATGGTTCAGATTTTTCTCTCAAATATGTAACCCACATCATTATAGAAAATTCATCAACAAATATTATAAAGTACCTTTCACCATAATATGATCTTTATCTTGTAGGATCACACATATCTGTATGCACCAGATCCAACTTTCCTTTTGCTGATTAAGATTTTCTTTTAAAAGTGCTTCTAGTCTGCTTCCCCATTACCCACTCTCTACACATAGTGTTAGATGGCTTCACAATTTTAGGTAGATCTCTTACAACATTAATCATACTCGCCTTCACAATGTTATCAAAATTAACATGACAAAATATTTTGTGCCGTAACCAACTATCATAAACCTTCTCAATAAAACAAGAAGATTCATATGTATTCAATTCAAATACATTACCTCTATATTTAGTACCAGATGTGATCAAGTCTCCTGATTTACATCTGATAGATCATTTCCCATCAATTAAATTTAATTGATAACCCTTGTCCACTAACTATCATGTTGGAAACAATTGTTTAATTGTGTATTGTCCTTGATGTTACACAAATGTCATATCAGTCATTAGACAGAGTCTACCGAGCTAAGACGGTAAGAGAAGCTATTTACAGAGTCTACCAAGTGCTCCAGAATACTATACCAAGAAGTTAGTTACTACCGAGCTCACTCGGTCAACAAAAGAAATTCAGTCTCTACCGAGTTCACTCGGTCATCAAAGAAAATGTGAAGGAAAGTCAGTGCTTACCGAGTTCTCTCGGTCACTGAAGGATTTTCGCAGAATCTGTAGTGTTCACTGAGAATCCGTTGGTCAACACTGGAATATCATTTCTGGACTACGTTGGCCTGCGAAGGATGTTATTTGTGAAATGTTTGTGCAGCCGACTAATGTAATATTTATTAATTGAAACTTGTAATTAGGCCGACTTGATAACCTGAAGGGTATATATGATAGATCAAGTTGCGAATTCAAGTAGAGTGTGGAGAAATATGAAAATGTGAAGAAGCAGAAGGAATGTGTGAATTCTGATGAAGGATTAGAGATATCCTTGAGGTGCTGCAAAGATATATTTGATCAGTAAGGATCTATTGGAGCAGAACAAAGATCTGTATCAGCAAGATAAGTTGCATTTAATTCAGGTCACTTCATTGTTACTTTCTAACCATTGTAGCAGTGATACCGAAATCTCTTAGCAGAGTTGGTCTAACAACCATTTCATAAATCCTCTAACAAGGTGAAAATTCAGTTGAATTGCTCTAAAGAACTCTCACAAGGCCACTCCTATCAGGGTGATTAAATCCTTTAATAGGGTCACACCTAACAGTGTGTTTTGTAACCTTTAACAGGGTTGGCTCCTAACAGGGCTCACTTCAGAAGAGTGAAAATCAGTAACTAGTTGCATTGGTGGTTTT
>MU228403.1:3125378-3148013 GCA_018584345.1 Thuja plicata | reverse complement strand
AATAATAAGTTAATCTACCGAGTAACAACAGTATATATTGAAGACATCTAAGGGACTTGTGGATTTATTTTTGTGGTAACTGATTCACCCCTCCCCTCTCAGTTACTCCATCTATATTTCCAACACTATCCAACACTCAACAAATTATTCTTAAGTCCATCAACAAGTAATACATTGTCAGTGTCAGTCTTTCCATCCAAAGAAATATATCCAACTCCAATAATAAGCTTAGGAGTATTGTCACCAAATCTGACAACAACATCATAATTTATTTTCAAACTCACAAACTTATTTTTATCTCCAGTCATATGATGTGAACAACCACTATCTATAGCCCACTCATATTCCTTTTCAACATGGGATACTAAGGATTTTTCTTCATGCATAGATTCATAATCCTTAATAGCAATAAATCCAATTTCATCATAGTCACCATCATCATCATCATATATACCCTCACTAGCATAATAACATTCTTTTTATTTTGAATACTTAGACTTGAAAAACTTAGGTTTGTGCTTTGCAACTCTTGTAGGGCATCTAGATGCAAAATGACCAATCTTGTTACAAGAAAAACATTTCAAAGGTAATTTGCCCTCAAATTTACCCTTACCTCTCTTTTCTCTTCTAGTAATCAGTGCCACTAATTCATCTAGCTTTCTTTCTTCCTCCTATATCTATTCCCATTCATCAGCATAGGCTCTAAGCTCTTCTCTCAGGTCAAAACTGTCGGTTCTTGAATTTCAAGATAAGGCCCTTTTATTCTTATGCAAGGTTGCCTTGAATCCTTACTCAGCTTTAGGTAAAGTTTCTCCCAATTCTGTGACCTCAAATGTAGTTAGCTTTCCAATCAACATCTCTCTAGTGAAGTTTGGTGTCAAAGGTATAATCTCCTCTATAGCTTGTACTTTGGTTCTATATGCAGGTGTCAAAGATCTAAGTTTCTTTGCAATCACTTCTTCCTCACTGTAAGTACCTTCAGAGTTGCTAATACTAGTAACCACTTAAGTAAATCTTTGTCCATACGCCCTAATGTTCTAATATTCTCTCATCTTTAGTGATTCCATCTTTGTCTTCCAATTTTTTAGCTTTACCTATATTGTAAATTTGTCTCCAATATATAATGCTTCCAATCTTGTCCAGATTACATGTGCAGAAT
Organism: Thuja plicata; assembly: GCA_018584345.1. NCBI lineage: Eukaryota > Viridiplantae > Streptophyta > Pinopsida > Cupressales > Cupressaceae > Thuja > Thuja plicata. Next base: position 3,146,854 of record MU228403.1, on the reverse strand, counting down.
CTAGGTCTTTTACTTCTGTGAATTCACCTTCGGATAGTGTGTTGATCAAAGATTCCCTTGCAACCATATTAAATGAAAATAGGTTCTTTTCATCTTTAGTGGCCTTCTCCAATTCATCCTCAGTCAGTATCTTTTCACTCTTATTTGTAATCATCAAGTAGTGAATTCCCAAACATAGAAAATGTGTTCTCATCTTGTTCTGCCAACTATCAAAGTTTTTAGGATCAAATTTCAGACTATCCTTCCTATAGTAAGTTATCTTCAGGATCACCTCAAGCTATTAAGATTTCTCTCTAAGGACCAGTAGATTTGATACCAATTTTTAGGAATAACATTCCACAAGACAACTGAGAGGGGGGTGAATCAGTTGTGATATAGATTATTAAACTTTAAACTTTATAAACCAAATCTGCAAATTTAAATGATAACACAATAAATGCCAAAACCATAACATGATACTTGTTGTCAAGGAAACCCTGTTAAAGGTAAAACCCTAGTAGGAATTAGTACCCACAAATAATGTACTAAGAGTATAGTATACTTTTTAAAAGATTTAGCCCTGTTAGGAGCTTATTACAAACATTACAGTACACAATCCCTATTAGGAGAAAGACCCTATTAGGAGTCAAGAGAAATAGTAGGCTCACTTCCCAGGAACACTACCCAAAGAGGTTTAAGACCATCTTCAAGGATTTACAATCCGAACAAGTGTATATAGAAAATATACAATCCAGTGAACTGTCTAATAGAAACTATATTTTCTTGGTCAGTTCCAATGAAGTATAACAACCATCAACTCTGCTCTACATCTAGTAGTCAACAAGCCTCACAGTTTCCAATCTCTTCCACACCTTTTCAAAAAGAAAAGATCACTCATATATACCCTTTTACACTAATTCATTAGGTCGACTAATTAATATTTCCCAATACATAATTAATTAATTAGGTCAGCCAATTAAGGCTTTCCATCATACAAATAATTATATAACTCCTTTCTAAGATACACACGGTACCTATAACAAGTAAAAATCAATTACAATCTATCACATATACTTCCAGATCCAAAATCCATGCTCACAATTCATTTTACACATTACATGTTTGAAGTCAGCCAGTAAATAGGTCTTCTCTAGTATACACGCTACAGCTGATGTCACCAATAATTACATGAAAATCAAACTCAACCAATTATTCCAATACATGTTGGCTATCTACCAGTAAACTCTCTTCATCTGAAATATATTTGCGAGAAAGATATACCCGAAATACATAGACCTTCTCTGTTAAGAATCACAGTTAAAGTCTAGAAACTAGTCTTCACCAAATCAACTGTAACATCCGTAATATGCAACATAAAACCAAGGTTCCTTATGAAAAAGGTAAAAACACATTCTTCTTCATATATCCAACTTTGATCATTCTGAATCATCCGTACAGTGTCTGTACACTTCTGCCAGTCAAATAACCAATCTATCTTCTCCATAGAAATATATGTTGACATTAGTGACAAAACATGAATATCAACAACATGATTACTCCAAAAATGATATCATCTAACACATTCCCCTGTGAACGATATGGGGAAGAATAAGAAATTTGGATTCCATACTGCTGGAAAAAATCACTAAACTCTATAGATTTGAAACACATAGCATTATCTACCACAATAGCTATAGGACAACCAATCCTAATGAGGATATTTTGTAGCATAAAATCAATGACAATTTTACTAGTAGCCTTTTTGGTGGGAACTACTTCAACCCACTTAGTAGAGTAATCAGTTGCTATTAAGATTCATGAATGACCTCCACTAGACTTATTAGGAATCTCGCCAATGAAATCCATTCCAAATTTTTGAAAAGGTGCTTCAACTATGATAGGCCTCAAAGGTAAATTCCCACTAAACTTAAGCTTACCTACAAATTTTTGGCAAGCATCACATTTCTTGACATAAGTGTGGGCTTCCTTGAAGATAGTAGGCCACAAAAAACCATACCTCATAATTTTATGTGCAGTATTCTTAGCCATATAATGGCCCCCACATGGACCATTATGCATTTGTTCCAACAAGTTCTTGGATTTATCATAGTCTACACATTTGAGCAATACTCCTTCATTTCTCCTCCACCATAACTCGCCTTGTATTATTGTATACTTAATGACATGCAACTTAAATGTTCTCTTTTTTTTTCATCCACTTCAAGAGGCAACATCATTTTTTGTAAATATCCAATGATGTCCTTATACCATTCACAATAATCCATATCACAAATATAAGGCCTTTGCCCTTGTTTTAACATATTTACCTAATTTGCATCTAAACTTCTCTGAGCCATTAAGTTTGCGAGTCCTAGGTGTCTGACCAATTTTGTGATCCGAATGCAAATATTAAACTCATGGATTTTATTTATCCATCTACACCTCCTCTCTAAAACTTCCTGTTGAACTAGAATGTCCTTCACATCAACATTAGGTACATAATTAATTATAGTTTCTCCTACCAAAAAAAATTTAAAATCTTTAACAACTTTAACCAGAGCATATGCTTGTTTTTCCATAATACCATACTTCAACTATGCTTCTTCCAAGGACTTACTGAAAAAGAAAATGGGTTGTTCAAAGCCCTCTGAATTCTTTTATAACAATATTGCAGCCACAGTATTGTATGAAGCAAAGGAGAAAATCTTCAAAGGTTTATCATAATTAGGTGTTCTCAAAACAAGAGCATCTTTGATAGCTTATTTAATACCTAAAAATGTTTTAGATGCTTCTTCTATCCATTCCACCTTGCCTCCTTTCTTCATCATCCTTGAAATGGGAATACTTAAATTTTTGCAAAATTTGTAATAAATATCCTTAGGAGATTCATTTGTCCAAAGAAAGATTGAATGCCCTCAAGATTCCTTGGTTGAGGGACTTTATCAATAGCAGCAACCCTTTCAGGGTCAATTCTTACTCCATCTTTAGATACAACATGTCGTAGGATCTTTCCCTCTGTGACTCCAAAAACACATTTATTTATATTGAAAGAAATCCCATATTCTAAAGGTCTAACAAATATCCTTTCAAGATGATCACAAGGTTGATCTTCTTTTGCTGAATAAGTTGTCAAATCATCTTGATAAACAACTAAAAAGTTATTTATGAAATCTGCAAATGCCACATCCATGTCCCTCTAAAAAGTTTCCCCAGCATTTGTTAAGCCAAAAGGCATTCTTACATAAACATAAGTACCCCATGGTGTGGTGAATGCAGTCTTAAATTGTTCAGATTCCTTAACCATGACTTGGTTATATCCTAAGAACCCATCCATCATAGACATCAATTTAGACCCAGTAACTCTTTGTAATGTGGCTTCCATGTTTGGAAAACCATAATTATCTTTTAATGAATTTACATTCAAATTTTTAAAATCTACGCAAAGTTTGATATCACCATTTTTCTTTCTCAATGGTACCAAGTGCGATACCCTTGTTGAATGTCTGATGGTTTTGATAATCCCAGCATATTTCATATTCTTTAATTCTTCCTACATTTTTGGTGCCAGGGTAGGATTAATAGGTCTCAATTTTTGTTTGAAAGGCTTAACACCCTCCTTTAAAGGAATCTCATGTTGAAACAAATCTTCTCTATAGGCCTTCAAATAATCATAGGACCATGCAAAAACATGCCTATACTTTCTAAGAAGATCAACCAATAACTCACTAATTTTAGGAGATAATAGTTTACCAATATACACATTCTTAGGGCTTGTTGTTGCTCCTATGTTTATTTCTTCCAAATCTTCAATTTTACTCACCTTATTTGCATAAAAAGACTATTCTTTATTATCAAAAGATTTTTCAATAATAACCAGCCCCTTGGTTACTCTAATGGACTTTAATTGAAGCATCTCTTTACCAAAAATGGAATATTTATTATCCAAGGTTTCAATACATCCACTGAAATCCATTTATTTTTCTATAAAGTCTTCTTCAAAATTCAAAAATATTACAATATCTAAGTCATCTTCAAAGACTTGCAAATTTTCAACATTGTCTAGTATGCAAGGACTAGATGGAATCTCTATTTCATAAATTCCTGTGAATGTAATATCCTTAGGTCTTAAAGCAATGTTTTCTAGCAAATCTGCCATTTTGTTCTGACCTCTATCTATCCACTCAATACCCAATGGACCAATTTTTTCCAATTCATCCCAAACAACATTCCTATATTGCTTGAGTCTCTGATTTTTTGAAACATATTTGGACTTAATATGAGATATTATCAATTCAGAGTCTCCAATAAGTTTGAGACCTTTTATCTTATGTTTTGAGGCTAATCTCAAACTTGTTAACAATTCCTCATACTCTACAACATTCTTTGTGCATGTAAACAACAATGTAAAAGACAATGTGAAGGTTTTACCACTAGGAGCTATCTATAGGATTCCTACTCTAGCTCCTTCCTTAGAACTTTCTCCATCAATGTACATGGTCCAAAAATTATATTGGTCCATCAAATTGTTTTTGTCATCAGATAACAACATAGGCTGATTTACTTCTTCAACCCCTACATCTTGTACTTGAAAAGATCCAATATTAGTATCCAAAAAACAACTCATATCAACATCTTCATTTGTTTCAATCATGTGGGGAGTCCTACTTTCTTGAGACACCTTGACATCATTACTAGAAATATTGAAAGTAGAAAAAGTCAAATCACATTGTATACTTCCTCCCATTGAAGAACTCCAGTTTATTGATAGTAACATTCCATAATGAGGAGAAATATAACCAACCAATATAGTCATGGTCAACACTTTGTTAGGACACACAACCAACTTATAAGGAAAAGAATTAATAGTACCAATAACAGGCATTTCTCTAGAGTCCATTTCCTAGCATCTTCCATGAGGAGTATCAACTTATAATCCCATTGACTTCATTATCTCTACAGGTACCACAGTATTATATGCTCCCAAATCTATCATACAATTTTTTAGCATCTTACCATTGATAACCAAAGTTGAGAAAAATGGATCAATAGCTCCTAAAGGATTATTTACATGATTTGTATTTAAAGAAATCTGAGGTATTTCAAAAATCATTTCTTCTGACTCTTTTCCTTTTCAAACTGACTTGTGTTGTGTATTTTTAATCTTTTCAACACCTTCTATTTTTTTAAATCTTATTGAAGAAACACCATCTAGCACTATGAGGACCTTCTCCTTATGTTCCTCAATTCTCATCATTTCCAAAAATGGAAGTTTAATAGTCGTTTGTGACAATAGTTGCCCCATATAAATAGGGGTGTATGTTACATTAGAGGATTTGTGTTTCTCAACAATAATATTACTATTCTATCCTTGAATGGCCAAAGTTAATTCTTCTTTCTTTGATTTCTTATTTTCCATCTTAGGAGGGGAACAACCCGTTTCTCATTTTTGTTTTTCTTTTACCTCATACACAATGTTTGAACCATTTGAATTTTTTACATGTTTAACCTTTAACTTACTTACATTCTCAGGAGATCTTTCTTGAAGGTGTTTTTTATCTGCAAAGTTACCACTTTTCTTGTTTTTACTATCTGATTTGGTCTCTTTGAAAAGAAAAGTAACTGGTTTTCTTTCTGCTCCACCAAATGTTCTCTTTCTTAAATAATAATTACTTCTTGCTTTGGTAACCAAATCAGTTGTAATATGTGCTATTTACTCATCAAAAGGTCTTCTCAATACTATACTTTCCTTACTATTCTGACCATTACACCCTACATTATCAACTTCTTCTTCTCCTTTATTATCAGGAAAAACTTGTTGATCGTATGCTTCTACTATGCTTTGTGAGACACATACATCATAATTCAAAATTTCATTATCAAAATCTACTTTAGGACATGACTATGAATAAGGCATAGCACAACCATTGTGATCATCCAACTCACCTTCCTCCTCTTCTTGTTCCTTATTTGCATTTATATTCATAGAAACAACACAATATTCAAGATTATGTGTGGACTGATAAGCTTCACACCAATAATCATCATTACACCTGTTAATAGAATTTTTGTGTAGAGGATCAGGGGTCTTAAAATGAGGTTTGTTCTTTTTTGGGGGCACAATAAGTTTCTCATCCTTTCATTGGGTATTATAAGAATAATTTTACATCTTTGGCTACTGACTATAACTATTATAAGATGGCCTATGATTATTTGGAGCCCTATAATCTTTATTTTTTGATTCTTTTTTAAGTATCCTAGTAAGCCTCCCATCTTCCCTTTAGCCCATTTTTCCTGATACTCTCCTATTAATTTATATATTAACAGTTGTCTTATAAGAATCACTAATGCTTCTAGGATTCTTATCTCTAATATGATATCCCAATTTAGAAATTAAAGAATTTAAATAGGTAGCAAGACATACCTCCTCATCAAGCCTTATTTTTTGAAAAATCCTATGCATAGCTTTTTGGAACCTTGTATTGAATTCAAAAACCTCCTCATTTGAATTTTTCTCTATATTTTTAAATTCATTAAAAACTAATTCATTATTTTTCTTATCACCATATTGATCATTAAAGAAATCTATCAATTCATTCATAGACCCTACATAACCATAAGATAACCCTCTAAACCATTCCCTAGCATCTTCAACTAGAGACTGAACAAAAAGTTTCATCAAGACATCCTCATGTATGATGTTATAGCCATCCATGATATCAATAAACTTCCTTAAATGTTCCTCACAAGTAATAACGTTATTTTTGACAAATTTAGGAAGTCTTTCTCCAATCTCATTTTTGACTGCATTGGGATAACAAGCAATATCATGAAAATAAAATTGCTTGTACCTTTCTGCATGAAATGACCTTCTTTGGAATTTTTTGTCATTTTGGATGGTAGATTCTTTGGATTTTGATGTTGAGGTAGTTTCTGTTGGAATTATATTGGAATGATGTACTGAGAGGGGAGGGGTGAATCAGTACCTCTAAAACTTTTCTTGGTTAGCCCATTAACCCTTAATCATCAGTTTGTCAATTATATTAGCTAACTGTTCATCTTTCTTTATGTATATGCAATCATATCATAAGTTCTTTAGTATGTAACCATAACGGAAACATTCATGAAAATAGATAACAAATAACACAAGATATGATATCACAGAAAACTCCTGTTAGGAAGTAAAAAATGCGGTGGGGATTGTTACCCACAAGACTTCACTATTTGCAAATAAGAAGGGGCCGGTTAAGGCTTACAATTGGTCACTTCTGATGACCTACCCTATTAGGAGTATTATAGTGGAGACCTATTAAGATCTACTTCATTTGAAGCTTTAGCAACACTGTTAAGTGTGCACTCTATTAAGAGATTTGGAAAGAACAGTTAAGTCCACCTTCTACAAAAGGATTTTAGATGTGATGCACTTGTTAGAATGCAACTACATAAGTCTTTGATCTGATGAAGTGTGCAATCTTTAATTGTTGATAACATATCCTATTAAGCTTCATACATATAAGTAATCATCCTTCCATGATTGAATAATACCTTTATTTGCTCATTGGTAGCCTCTGTGTGTTCTTGACAACTAATATGATCTATTTCTAAAATTTGCATGAATTTTGCCTTCTGCTCCTTAGATGCTCTTCGTGGATATCAACAACAATAAATTCGTTGCTCATAATTGATTTGAATATCTATTTATACTAGTTTTTGGCTCAATTCTTGATTCATGCTTCACAAGTTAACTCTAGATCCAAGGTTTAAAACTTGACCTTGATCTTTAGTTAGATATGTTTTAGATCCATTAGGATGCTTTAAAACATTTACATAAAGCTTTCTTGACCCTCAAGTTATGATTTAAAACAAATTAAAACTCTATAATTAGAATTACATTTCTTTATCTGACGTGTAAAACTCAGATCCACTATTTGTGGGTTCTCTAACTGACTTTCGGTTATGACTGTCAGTTTTCTTGGTCATTGGTGTTCCTTTCTTGAATAGGTCGTCAGGTATGCCTTTTCTGTTCCGTCAGTTTTATTCTCAAAACTGTGTCATCGGTAGTGTTCTCAATGTTATGTTATTGACCTGTCAGTGATGTCCTATTCATTTCATCAGTGCAACATTTGTCAGTGTTCATTGGTCAATTCCATACTTAGCATTTTCTCATGACCTTTGTGTTCTATTGGGTATGCTCGTTGTTCACTGGTAATGATTGTAGTCTGCCGGTGATCTCTGTAGTCTACCAGTGATATCTGTCAATGTTTTTCACTAAGTATACTAATGGCAAAATGAATGTCATCAATCTCCCCTTTTGACATTAGTATAAAAAACATGATATGTGCAACATACTGAGTGTATTAGTATGTACACTTGTGTATACTCCTTCCTTAGTCATTTGAATGACTCCCCCTATGTGTATGCCAGTAAGTGTAAGTATATATACATATCCTTATGTACTTTTCTTTTCCTCTTTTTTTTTTGATATATATTGTACATAACTATATTTATATATATCTGATCCTTCTGTACATACAATATACATTTCCTTTCCTCCTTTTTTGATTCTAAATGCAAAGGTACTTACAACTTGTCAAAAAGGTGGGAATGTGAGGACTTGATCTCCTCCATCATCTTTTCCCATTTCTCCTTCAGCATTTCTAGAGCCATGTGCTCCAGTGAAATTTGAACATGTATGTCATAGATGTTGTCTACTACAGACATCTCGAGGGTTGCAATAAGATTTCTTGCATCAGAAATATGCTGCTGTAAGATTGTTAGATTAGGCAGAATATGTGCCTGTAGTTCTGTAATCTCACCTCTTAGTTGTGTTTCAGCATCCCATATTTCCTGCCTTAGCCTGTTATCCTCTATGATCTTGTCATGATGTGCCTTTATGCTGTCTACATGTGAGGTTAGGCTCTGTGCACTTGCTGTGACATTAGAATTGATTTCTACTAATTTGTCACTATTTTCTTTTGTAAAATTCTCAAGTGTGCACATCTTTTGAACTAAGGTGATTGCTTCAACAATCAGTGGCTCTAATTGATCAGTGAGTTCAGAGAGATTTACCTTGTTCAATTCCACTTCTTGGCTGATTTTGTCAATTAAATTGTATTGGTACTTCTTTTCTACTTGTTCTTTCATAGCTTGTTCTGCATTGATATTCTGCTCTGAGATTGTGTCGGTAAGAACAACAATTTGTTCCTTAACTATAGCATTTGCTTCAAGTTTTACTTCAGGAACAAGTTTTTGGAGAATATCTCTTGATTTTTCAAGTGCCATTATTTCCCTATGTTCTTGTATCATTTTATTTTGAATGGCTTTTCTTTGACATAGCACTCCAAACTCTTGAAGTTTATCACTGTCCAAAGTGGTAATATCCCAGTTTGGAACTTCTATCACTTCATCTAGTGTAATAGCCAAGATGTCTTTCTTTATTGTTTTCTTCTTCTTCTTCTTTGGCTGGGCGGTAGATTGATGTACTACCATCTGTAAAGCATGAGATTGGGTTGATAAGGTGGGTGAGGGTTGAGAAGATGAGGCATCCTTTTTTATCTATTTTGAGTCCACCGGCTGGTTTGGTGAAGACGTCTCCTCATTTGCCTTGATTATATCAATAGATATATCTTCTTTGATTTTTGTGCCTTCATCCTACTTAACTCCTTCAATTTTATCTTTTACTTCAACCTTTTTCAATGTATCATCAGTTTTTTTATCTACCTCTTTGTTTTGATCTTTTGACACTTCTTGCTGGTTGTCGGTTGCATCCTTCATTTCTGTATCTGTATCCTTTTGAGTGTTGGATGCAACTTTGTTTTCATCGGTACCCATATCTTGGGTATACTATCATCTTTCTTAGATGATTTATCCTGACTTGACTAAATATCAATAGCATCTATTAGTATATTCATGTTTGTCAGTGTATTGACTGTTGCAGGGTCAATACTTGTATCTTGTCCGTCGGTATTGGCATTTGCAACATTTATGTCTTCATCTTTTTGAATTTCTTTTGTAGGTTCTTGTCCTATGGTGTCATTGACAATGTTCTCTAACCATGATTCATCATTTATGTCATCATCTAAGTTACCTTTTATTGACAATTATTCTTTGGTAACTTCTTCATCCTCTAAGTTTATGTGGATGGGGCTTGTTGGTACTTGATCATCTTCACCGTCTTTTGGCCAGTCTTCATCTATAATGTCAGTCTATTTTTGGCTTATTATTTGTACCTCTTCACTTTCTAACTCAACTATTGAGTTATCTATTTTAGTGATAGTTTCCTTCTTATAAATTCTTTCCTCATCAGGGTTGAGTATGTTACTCCATATATTATGTGTTTCTTGTTCTAGCTCTATAAGCTTTTCTTTAAGAAATTTATAAGCTCTTAACTTGGGTGAGAAAATTTTCTCATGTTTCTTCATAAATTCATTGATTTCTTCCATTTTTGATTCAGGAGGTATAAGAGAAACCAGTACTCTTTCTCTTATCCTTTTCTCCTCATGGAGTGCAAAAGTGAATATAGAAGAAATTCTATCCAATAGTTCTTGTGGTACATCCCGTGTAGTGAAATGTAGTAGGACATAATAAGGTCTACACATCTTAGTGATAAGTGCATCTTCAATCTTATTCTGTTCTACAGAATCCCATCTTAACCATTTCCTAATCTTAGGATGTCCAATAGATGCAGCTTCAGAAATATACTTACATATTTTATCAATGTCTTCAATGGGTGATATAACCTCTGTTGTTTCCTTTGCTTGTTTCATAGTTTCAGGTTCATCCATACCTGAATCCTCTAAGTCCTCATTTTTCTGAACAAATTTTCTCCTTTTGGCAGGTGCCCTAGCTGGTTGTTTTTCATTTTGTGTGTCAGGTTTCCTCTTATACACCTTCCCTTTTACCATGGGAGAAGGAGTTGCATCTTTTGCTGTTTGACTCCTTGTTCTTGATTTCTTAGGTGGAGGAGGAGGTGGTGAATCAGACTTCTCTTCCTCTGATTCATTGTGCTCTACTATATCATCAATGGGAGGCTGTCCTCAGTGAGTTCCTCCTTACCCTCTTGTTCCTCTTCACCTTCTCTTTCTTCTTCTCCTTCAGAAGATATATTCAACTTCTTTTTCAGATTCTTCACCATTCTTTTTGACTATTTTACAGCCTTCTTGACAACAAGATTTGTTTTAATCTTCTGTTTGGCCTCTTCATAAGTACCAAATCTTAGTTGCTTGTTGTCTAATGGTTCATTTAATACTGCCTTAATGAACTCATTGGCTAATCCTATTTTGATTTCATAATCCAACTTTGAAAGCCATGATTTCCTTGGTACTACTGCTTGGATGTATGTGAAATCAGTATCTACCATGAAACATATTTCTTCTCGATGTTCCTCTATCAGATTTTCAGGAATTCTAGTTCTTGCTTGTAGCATTTCCTTTATGGTTTTGAAATACTCATGCATAACATTATCAAAATCTATTCCTAGTGATTCTATAAATTCACCCATCTAAATTTTTATGGGTCTGCTTGTGTTCCATGTAACTTTTCCAATGGAAGGAAAGTATTCTTCAAAATAAAAGAATATGCACATTATGAGGGAGCCAAACTTACAAGTGTTTATCCTTGAAGACCTTATTGTGCACATGTTCTCGTCAAATTGATGTAACAAGATCTCTGCAAGATCCATCTTCTTCCCCTAGTTGATAATGTTGTATGTTATGCTCATATTAGTGCTAGATATGTTGTTCATTTGGCTTTCTTGGAAGATTTTGTATCCAACAACACATGCCCCAAATTTTAGCTGTACGTCGGTAATAGTGTTGAGCTTTAGTGCCCTTTTATCTGACTTAGCCCCAGTCAATTTTTCTTCTTCTTCTAGAGATGGGTGTTTGTGAGCCTGTGGTTTATCAGTTGTAGGATAACTAGTAACCGCATGAATAACATCCTTTTTTATTGCCTTTGGCTTGTTTAGCCATAGTTGTGTTGTGAACTCTGCTAAGAATAATTTTTATCCGTTCTGTTTTGAAGACCTTGGGAAAATATAGTGCATTTGTGAGTCCATTTACTTCCAAGTGTTTTTGCTCTTTTTTGAGCTTTCCAACATCATCACATAGTGCCCTATAGGTGTTATCGAGGTCTAGATCTCCTATTTCTAAGATCTTGCAATGAATATAGGACCTTACGTCCTCTACGAGTAAAAACCTAGGTGGGATTCGAGAGAATGTTCTAGAATCGTCAGGTTTTGAAGCTATTTTAGGATGTAACTTGTATTTAGGTTCAACACATGAGCCTCTACTGATAAGCTTGAAGGATTTCTTCTTATCTTCCTTAATTTTCTCAACTCTAGAAGTCGATGCCATCGTTTTGCAATTTAGGGATTTTCACAAATAAAATAGTGCGGTCGGTGACTGTGTTTACTTACAGATTCTCTGTGATTTCTTGTGAATGTGAATGCTTCATGTCAAATTGATTTCTACTGGGTCACTTTCCAATTTTCTCTTAAATCACTCTGGTCTTCTCTGCTCTGCTCAAAAATAGAAGGTGTGAAAATGAGTTTACTCGTCGGGATTTTATAACCTCTTTGTACCCTAAGTTGTCATTAATTCTTACCAACTCGTCGATATATGAAGAATGATTTTGTCGGTAGGGACATTCATAACATCTTCGGTGTCTGTGCAAAGTGTCAGGGTTGCTAGCGATTTTGGAGACCACCAATGATTGTCGGTGAGGTTACGAAGACAGCTTTGTTGATTCAACATTCACCGATATCCGTCAGTTTACACGTAGCTTGTGTAATGAACGATACATTCTGGTAAGTAGTGCTAAATTTTCTGTGTGTGTTCACCGATACAAGTTGTTCCCAATAACCGATGGTTGATTTTTAATAGTTTAGCAAATAACAATATATTACATCTTTATTCATGCTAATATTATTATATGAACTACGTGTAATGGAACCGATGTACAATGTAACTTGTCATAATGTAGTTCCATACTTACTTATGCAATCTAGTTGGATGTAGTGATGTCAGCGGATCCATTGGATGAGGTGTCACCATTTGCGTTGCTTGTTCCAGCACCTTTAGTGTTAGTGGATTTTACCCACATCTTGTTTCTCATTCTCTTGATTTCATCAATGGTATTTCCATTGGGATGTGTACTTGTGTCTGTCAGTCGGTCTTTGCACTCTTTTATCACATGTCCAAATTTATGATAGTGCAAGCATGCCATACCTATATTGGTCCAACCTCTTGACCTTCTGGTCCACTTTCTCATGCAGTTTTCAGAAATATGACCATACCTTCCACATGCTGTGCAATTTACCCATGTGTTATAGTCCCAAAAATATGAGTTACCTACTCTGGTTGGTTTGTAACTTTTATCAGTTTCCTTTGGTGTCCATGCCTTGTTTTTCTTTTTCCAGCATTCCTTATGTGTGTTCCCATTCATCTTGCATATAAGACAATGCTTGTCCATATAGGTTTTTCTCTTTGTATTTTCACTTTGGATCTGCACTCATGTGCCTTGTGTCCTTTCTTTTGACATTTATAACAATTACCAATAAAAGTAGACTGTGCTTGAGAAATACCTTTCATTTTTCTTCTACAGATGTTTGAGGTGTGGCCTGGTTTTCCACAGTGATTGCATGATAGCTTCTTGGATCTTGGGGTTGTGAAAGAATTCCTCTAATCTAGTTGATTACAAGATTCACCATTCTCATTATACCCTAGTCCTGTGTAGTTGTTGAATCTTCTCTGTCCATCAATAAAATCATCCATCCTCTTGTTGCTATCCTCAACCTTTTTGATCAATTCATTGTGTTGATTCTGGACTTTGATTTCATGCTTCAATTTTTTATTCTCTTCTCTTAGCTCACCTATGATATGTATTCTTTCAATGAGTTGTGTATTTAATCTATTTGCTTCTTGACTCATAAGAATTATCTGGTTGGTAACCTCATGGTGATTCTCAGTGAGTCTTAGAATCTCTGATTCTTTCTCTTGTAGCTTTTCTATAATTTTCCTCATATCATTAATGGCTAGTTTTCTTTCATTTTCAGCTTTTCTTGCATCATTTATGACATCAATCATTTTCACCATTTGAGTCTCTTAACCAATTTGCAACATCTTGATTTGATCTGTCAGATGTAGATTGATCTCTTGTATACTTGTAATTTCTTCAACTGATGCGTCTAAAGCTTTTCTCATTGACGATTCCGTTGTTTCAAAGTAATATATTATTTCTAATTCTTTGTAGTCTTTCTCATTCAGTCTGGTTTCCATAATCTTTCTTTCATCAAGAAATTTTCTCAGTTTTATTTTCACCTCCTTATACTGCTCATAGTTTATTTGCATCTATAACTGCTCATTCTCAATAGTCATGTCCAGTCTGAACTTGTCTATTGCTATGATATTTTCTCTCAAGTCTTTAAAATTTTCAAGAGAGAGACTTAGCTCTGATACCAATTGTTGGAATTATGTTGGAATGATGTACTGAGAGGGGAGGGGTGAATCAGTACCTCTAAAATTTTTCTTGGTTAGCCCATTAACCCTTAATCATCAGTTTGTAAATTATCTTATCTAACTGTTCATCTTTCTTTATGTATATGCAATCATATCATAAGTTCTTTATTATGTAACCATAATAGAAACATTCATGAAAATAGATAACACATAACATAAGATATGATATCGCAGAAAACTCCTATTAGGAAGTAAAAAATGAGGTGGGGATTGTTAGCCACAAGGCTTCACTATCTACAGATAAGAAGGGGCTGGTTAAGGCTTACAATTGGTCACTTATGATGACCTACCCTGTTAGGAGTATTATAGTGGAGACCTGTTAAGATCTACTTCGTTTGAAGCTTTAGAAACACTATTAAGTGTGCACTCTGTTAAGAGATTTGAAAAGAACGGTTAAGTCCACCTTCTACAAAAGGATTTTAGATGTGATGCACTTGTTAGGATGCAACTACATAAGTCTTTGATCTGATGAAGTATGTAATCTTTAATTGCTGATAACAGATCCTATTAAGCTCCATACATATAAGTAATCATCTTTCCATGATTGAATAATACCTTTATCTACTCGTCAGTAGCCTCTGTGTGTTCTTGACAACTGATATGATCTATTTATGAACTTTGCATGAATTCTGCCTTTTTCTCCTTAGATGCTCTTTGTGGCTATCAACAACAATGAATTCGTTGCTCACAACTGATTTGAACATCTATTTATACTGGTTTTTGGCTCAATTCTTGATTCATGCTTCGCAAGTTAACTCTAGATCCAAGGTTTACAACTTGACCTTGATCTTTAGTTAGATATGTTTTAGATCCATTAGGATGCTTTAAAACATTTACATAAAGCTTGCTTGACCATCAAGTTATGATTTAAAACAAATTAAAACTCTATAATTAGAATTACATTTCTTTATCTGACGTGTAAAACTCAAATCCACTATTTGCAGGTTCTCTAACTGATTGTCAGTTCTAACTGTCAGTTTTGTTGGTCATCAGTGTTCCTTTCTTGAGCTGGTCGTTAGGTATGCCTTTTCTGTTCTGTCAATTTTGTTCTCAAAACTGTGTCGTCAGTAATGTTCTTAATGTTATGTTATTGACTCGTCGATGATGTCCTGTTCACTTCGTCAGTGCAACACTTGTCAGTGTTTGTCGGTCAATTCCATACTTAGCATTTTTTCATGACCTTTGTGTTTTTTTGGGTATGCTCACTATTTTCCGGTAATGCTTGTAGTCTGCTGGTGATCTCTGTAGTCTGTTGGTGATCTCTGTCAATGTTTTTCACTAAGTATACTAATGGCAAAATTAATGTCATCAGTTTCAGCACTAGTATGAGAAAGCCCAGAAGATTGCATGAGGAAATTGATCTTATTCTTCATTTCTAAAGTAGTTGGATCCCCTTCTTCTTTCTCAAGCATTTTGGCAATGGTTTCCTTCTCTCTTTTGGATTTTTCAAGGTCAGTGTCTAATTTAGACATTTGGTCTATTGGAACTTTGTAACTCTTGGGTTCATCTATGTCAATTCCTATCACCTTCTTCTTTCCTTTATTTTTATAACCTTGAGCATCAATAATTTTGTGAGTGGTAGGTTTCTCTTGATCCCTCTTAATTTTTTCAGCATAATTTATGACCCACTACTTTTGGAGGTATCTATTATATTCATCTTCATCGTCAAATGAAACTTCAAAATTTGAGGAAATGGTGTCAGACTCTTCATCTTTTTTTAACTAGGAGAACTATTATCTCCATATGCATCCAATCCCAAGTCTAGAGCCTCTTCATATTCTAATGTATTTCCTTCATGTCTATATTGGGTTGGATCTTCTTTCCTAGTGTTCTCCTCTTGTCCTCTTGGTGATGGATTATCTAGATTATCTTTGTTCTAATTTTCTCTCCAAGACTATCTATCCCTAGAATTAGTTGGAAGTCCACCTTCCTATTCAACTTTAGGATTCTCTTTCACTCTAGATCTATTTTTCATATTGAAGAAAATAAATATGCATTACTCAACAATTATTGAAGAGATTTCTTTGAGTTGCCACCCAAAACAAGTTTGGTAAAATACAATGTTAGCTAATATGAATACTGTAAGAGTAACTCTAATCTTTCAAAGGTCAACTCCCCGATAGAGTCACCATTTTTTTGGTGTTTTAAAACATTTATGCTATGAAAAGCTACCAATATACCTTAAGCCTGATGTTAGGAGTGGTTAGCTCCAAGTATGAAATCTCTACAAGGTAAGTGGACTAACTATAGGGACAAGACTTCCCTCTGCACTTCTAGCTCTACAAAACCAAGGTGGGTGCACCTAATATAGATAACTATATAATTTTCACAACTCCTTATACTCTAGATTTTAGCAACAGATAAATGGTAAGAAAGTATTAAATGATAAAAAATCATTCAGTGACTCTTCATTACCATGTAGAATACACAATCAACAACCACAAAACTCAAAAGTAACTGAAATGGTTTTGATATTTTTGATAGGGAAAAATATAACCAAGTGTATTCAGATAGTTTTCAATGTAGAAAATACTCATTACTGATCAGTTCTTTATCAATTGGGCAATGTTTTTAGTTCAAATACATGATAGAGAAACTAAATATTGTCAAGGACTCAAAACTATAAATACTGATAATTCAGATCAAACACTACTTATAAGATCCTTCTGTAGACAAATCTAAAGAACTTATGTCATATCCAAAGCATTATTTGATTTGATCCTAGATCAAAACTAAGGACTAATGACATGTACACAGATAAACTCCATGCAATGAATCAAAATATTCACAACTCAATAGGTAAGCACTAAGGAGAGACTTAAATCTAAAATACTGTATGAACAAAGAACCCAGCTTCAATTCCAAAATGCTTCAAAATACATGCCACTTCAATAAATATAAAAGACTTGCAACTTTCTATTCTATGATAATACTCTCAAGATATACATCTTCTATACTCATTGGAAATAGTAAATAGTTTAATTCCTGTGTTACTTCCCAAATTTTCCATCTTCTACTAGATGATCTTGGAAGTCCTTTTATAGGCCAAGGACTGCAACAAGCTTCAGATCATTTAGGGTTAAGGATAAAACTTATTCAAATACTACATGATAGAGAACATTAAATCATCACAAAAATTAAGAATCTCTGTCATACAGACTAAAACATTCCTTTGAAACATTATGTTGGGAAGAACCCGATTTGGCCACCATCCATCTTAGTAAGATGAAAGAACAATGCCCTGCAAAATGAATAAATAATGAAATGTATGACATGCATTAATTACCCCAAGAGAATTAACCTCCAAGAATTGCAGAAAACCAACTATCCTTCTTTGAAAAGCTCACAACCTTGAGAATCTGATCTGATATGTATTATAAAATTATGAAACAACTCCTCATTGACAGCGAATACCTTAAAGAGGTAAATCTACAACAAATGTCTTCAGAATCACCAAATATTCCTTCATACACTATCCAATAGCTGTTCATATAAAACCTAGAAGGTAAAATTCCTTAATTTATCACTCTGTAGCATAAGACATAATCCGCCACTTTGAAAATCCACTACAACGGCTACACATGGCATGAAAATCTCCATCGACGATCCAAATTTAAACTTTATCAGACTTTAAAACACAACCATTGATCTTATTTAAGTCACCTGGGATTTGAAAATCTGATTAGAGAGGTGGCATACAGGCGTGACACCTTTATAGTTAGATCCTGATCATCTCTCATTTGAGGATTTTTTCTATCTATTAGATCTCTTTAAAAATGAATATCTTTTAATCTTCCTATACATCCGACTGGGTCCCATCACATATCTAGATGTCATAGATGTGCAATGCCTCGATCACTAACTGATGATCATCTCTTATTTGAGTATTTATGCCAACTGTTAGTTCAACACTAACTATACTGCATATTAATCTCACCCTTGGCTTCAAAACTACAGGTCTCACTAACTAAATTCAACAGGTGTTAGCTAGGTGCAATGCCTCAAACATTAGATCTTGTGCACTTTACCATTAAGGCTTTGCACTAACCACACAATCAAATTTAACTTAATTTTTCTTTACCTTACTCTTTCTAACTTCAGCCGGACCCAATGGGACACGTGTTCATCAGGTACAATGCCCCAATGACTAATATGACTGCATCTCCACTTCAAGGCTTTACGCCCACTGTAAGATCTTTTAAAACTTGACTACATATTAAATTTAACCCTTTTCATGAAACTAAAGGTCCTACTTAATTGGATGGACACGTGGCACACAAGTGTGATGCCTTGAAGACTATCTATCTATCATCTTTGCTTTAAGGCTTCATACTGACCGTTTGATGAAAACCAAGTTGATTTTCCTTTATACTTATGTACTATTCAGCGGGCCCCACCAAATGTTGCATGTCACCATGGCACATTTCCTTGAAGGTTAGATCTAAAGAAATATGTGAATGAGTCAATACGCCCATGGTAGATCTTTCTTTGATCTGATTGACTTTTAACTTGTCTTAAGCTGTGACCACTTTCCACGTGGTGACTAGGCGCAATGCCTCAATGGATAAAGATCTTCCTCTTCGTGATCAAGGGAAAGCACCGACCATCAGATTTATCAAGATTGATCACCACTTTAACCTTCCTATTTATTTAAAACATAGGACCGACGCTGTCAAAAAGGGATAGATGTCACATAGGTGCGATTTCTTAAACATTAAAGAGTTTTATCTTGCGCTTTAAGGAAAAGCGATAACCGTTGGATGAAGATAGACATGCACGACAGAAGGAAAATTCATAAAGCATTTTGGGGAAATAAAACTTACGAAAAATTAAAATGGATCCCCATTTAGGAATTAGGAAATAAAATGGCCCTGTCCAATGACTTAAAAGACATGACTTAAGAGGAATTTGTGAGGCCTCACCCCGAACCCCATCCTAGTTTTCCAGTTTTTCTTCTTATGATAGATTTAGCACATGATACTTTATATTTTGATGCACTATGGACCTTATGGATTTTATGCTTTATGTCATGGATTGATCATTTTGGATTTTGGATACATGATACTTTATGATGCACCTTATGGACTGTATTATGTTTCTATTATGGACATTTATTTTTGAGACAATTGATTTGGAAAAAACATTATGGTTATGTTATGGGTTATTGACGATAGGAGAATTATTAGAAATGGATACTAAATTTAGATATCATGCAATGTGAATCTTACCTTATGTATATGCTTAAATGAAATTATTATTTCTTGTGATCTTAAGTAATAAACTTAGTATGTTGATGTTCCCTTAAGTTTCAAATATTTCTTATTTCTTTATGATGTATATTTATCTCCTCGGACTACTGATATTTGAATTGAGTGTGCAGGTATGAGACCATGGTATTTTATCTGGGGAACCAAACATTGGTATATGTGAACTCAGTTTAAGCCAAGGTTACGTCTAATGAGAGACAAGACCTCGTTGTATCATAATTTAATTTGTAAACATAAATGGTTGATTGTGGGAATGTATTCCTTAAATGTATTTTCATATTTTCTTGTGATTATGCCCAAGTGGATATGACATGGTCTAGTGATGTGTTAATGTTTGTGTGTTTCATTTGGCACTTATGATTTTACTTAAGACCATGACATTTCAACTTGGGAATGGTTGTCCACCTACCTAGGTAAGTACATTAGTGAATCCCCATATGCATACCTTGGTTTGGGAGATGGAGGTGTGGTCATCTCATTTGAATTTCGTAAGTACCCTTATAGTGGATTTTTGGAGGGGTTAAAAAGTGCCTAGGAGTGTGTTGGGATCATTTTTAGGTAGCCCACTTGTTATACCAATAGATAAGGGCTATTTTAACCCTAGGATAGACTCTAGTTGACAATGGGACCCTTCCAAAAGTTGGTTTCCCAAGTTGGACGAAAATCAACTCTTGTGAGGCTTGATCTTGGAAAGACCACTCTTCCATTTTGATGCAAAGACATTACTCACCTTTTTGAGTTTCCCTTTTTGGATCCATTTTTAGAAAGTTGTAAGAGTTTAGGGAAGAGAGACCAATTAGAGGGCTTTCCTTCTCCGGATGAGTTTCTAGTGGCTTTTTAATGGGGACTCTCCATGTTGGAGAGTTTGAACACCCACTCTCTAACTTAGAGACTTAGCTAGAGTTGGTGACATTGGAAGGATGACTTAGGCTAAAAGGGAGATCTTCTACAACTATCTTTCCATAATCTTGGATCTAGGTTGGTGGACATTTTACATCTCATTTCTTGTTGTTCTATGTTTTGTTTGCAAGAAAGATGAATGTAGTGTGTGATTTGTGTTGAGTTTTGTAGTTATGTTCTTGTAGTCAAATTTTATGTTTTGTGAAGCATGTGTTTTTCTTATTCTCTTGTAAATGTTGTTAATGGGAGTCTCAAGGCTCACTCACCCTTGGGAGGGAAGAGCAGCCTTGGGGGTGGAGGATTTTGACAACCCTTGGTGTAGAGTCTCTCCTCAAGGAGGAGAGGAAAAAATCATGGAGTATGGGCTCCATGAAGTCACCTATGTTATTTATTTATTTTTCTCTTGGGGGTCATAAGGGCATCTTGATGATGATGGGAATGGCATTCAAATGTAATTTCTTATTTGTGTAAGCATTGTGAGGGCTTAGATTATGGCTTTGGGTTTGGCCTTCTCCCTTGGGTACTTGGTCCACTTCACCCCATTAAGGGTCATAAGAAGACCGATTGTGATAGCCTTGGTTGGGAGTAAAATGTGTGTTTTGCATCTTTGTGTTGTTGTTTGTTAACATGTTTGTTTTTTCCCACCTTTGTTTGTTTTCCCAAGTTTGGGGGTGGCCTCATAAGAGGCCTAGGTTGGGAGGTGAGCTTCCCATGGTCTCTTGGATTCTTTCTATTTGCATATTTTGGTTGATGGGAGATTTGGAGACTAGAGGGAAAGCTTGTTAGTAATAACTAAGAGGGGGGGGGGGGGGGGGAA
>MU228403.1:3093416-3117230 GCA_018584345.1 Thuja plicata | reverse complement strand
GCAGCAGCGACACAACTGCTGTTTGTGGCGGGGTTGTGGGGGACAGCGTCACCACTGCAGTGGTGGCCTATCACACCCTGCCCCTCCCCATTTCCACTATGAAACACCATAAAACCATGGGGTAAACCTCTAATTTTTGTAGGGTTTCCTCCAATGAATAAAATACAAAAAAAATAAAATAGCGCAACCTCCTTTTTAATATACTTAGTGTATATATATATACAACATTGAGTATATATATATTTATATACTGAGTATATACTGTATGTATTCACATTAAATCCATGGCTTCAAACCTACAACCTGCAAACAACATAATCATGGATGAAAAAAAAATATATATATATATATATATATATATATAAAAGAGAAGGAAAACTTAGCATTAGGGTTTCAAAAGATAAATAGAGAAGGAGAGAGAGAAAATGAGGGAGCAATGTAGGTTTATTTTTTTATTTAGCTTGAGATTTCTTCTAACCCTAATTTTGAATTAGGGATGGGGTTGAGCTAATGGGAAATAAAATAAAAACAAAGTAATATAAAAAAAAAAACTATGTTTCCAGCATAACTTGAAATTTGTTTTGGAGGGAACCTTTTTGACTTAGCCTTTTTTACCTTGTTAAGGATTATTTTAATCTTATAGGGAATTATAGCTAGAATGATATAAGGAATTAGATATTTAAATGGGTAGCTAAGTTTGCTAATTAATCATATAGGTTAAATATTTAACTAGAGTAGTGTAGAACTTTTGATGTCTTTTGCAATTTAATCATTATGTGGACACAAAAATTAATAGTGATATAATAACTAATTTAATTTTTAAGACTGGATGGGGAAAGTCTTTGGATAAAAGATTAAACTAATTTAGTAAATAACATGTGGGTAAATATTTATAAATGCACAATCTTGCATGTAGTGTTTTTTTTAAAGTGATTTTCTTTTAAAGTTTACTAGGTGAATTGCAATTTAGTTAAATTCCAAATATATTAGTAAACTCCCTCTGAGATTAGTGGATCGTTATAAAATTTAGAATTTCCTATCAAGATGATTAATAGTGGTGTTGTTGATAAGGTTATTTTTATGTAGCCAGTATAATGGCCATTATAAAAATAGTGTTATGAATTCAACTTTAATTAATAATTTTATCCTTTAAAGCAAATATAGGGGGAAATTTACTCACATCATCAAACTCTATTAAAAAAAAGGGGGAAGATTAGTCTTCAATATGCCAGATTCTTGAGTAATATTTTAACATTGATAAATTATCCTCGTTAGTGTTTCCTTGTAACTTCTTGAAAGGCTAACCTTAGTAATTCCTCATTAAGGAACCTTAGTCTATAATCTAGGTTTAATATAACTTCCTAGATCGTCATTAAGAATTAATTTTGTATGGTTTATATTCCAGCACATAGTGAGTTCGTGTACCTAAACCTTTATTATTATTCGTTTGGGATTTAGGGATGTTGTCCTATGGACATGATTCCCCTTGGTCCCACAAGCAGTATCATTTCATTTCTACCCATAGATCTTTCAAGTTCTTGCAGATCTATCTTAACACACTAAGTAAACCTTTTAAATTGTATCCTTTAAGACTCTAGGTCTTTATATTATATATAAAAAAAAATTTGTTGCGTTGTTGGGCACAAATTTTTTTGGGCATGACAGACTTAAGTCACAAAAAATAACTTGAAAATAGAATTCGCCCAGAGGGTTTAGGGTTTTAGCATGAATTTTGCACAAAAGGACTTAGGGCTTTAGGAAAGAGACCTAATAAATTTTTTAGAAACCAGAAGTAAAACCTCAGAACCATAGAAATTTTTGAATAGTGCTAATAGTAGCTCTAATAGGGGATGCATGTCTCTTGCATCCATGACAAGATTCCAAAACTCTAAGTTGAGCATACCACCTATAGGAAAAAAAATAACTTAAAGTAGACAGAAAAAATAAGGAATATATACACAAAACTTATTTATAACAGACTGTTCATGGATTCAAAGATAATTAAGAGAAATAGAACTTCAAGAACTATCTATGAACTGACAACACTAAAAATTTTCCAGTCAAATCCTTTAACACATAAGAATCAAAACCCCATTTACTGTCAATGATATATGGTCCTAACAAGATAGGATCAAATTTTCCATGTTTTACTTTATCCTCCAATCTGACATTCAACAATAAGACAAAATCATTAATCTCAAAATATCTTGCAATGGTCCTTTTGTCACACAAATCCTTACATTGAAGCTACAAACTAACATTTCTATCATGTTCTTCCCTTCTTGGTTCATCCAATTATACCAAATCATCCATTATGATCTTCATCTAATCATCAAATTCATCATCATATTTCTGGATAAATTTGTACATTTGCAATAGGTTATTTTGAGACAATCTAGCATATATACCATATACTAAATCAAAGGGTGCAAAACCAATGACTTTCTTAACTATTACTTTCTCAGCCCACAATTCTTGTTGAAACTTTGAATTTCAGGCCCTTTTGTTCTTATCTAATACTCTTTTTAAATTCTTAATTAGGCTCTTATTACAGGATTCAACTTGTCCATTCCCTTGTGGATGATATGGGGAAGAATAAGAAATTTGGATTCCATACTGGTGGAAGAAATCACTAAACTCTGTAGATCTGAAACTGTTAGAATATAATCTTTCCTTGGTTGAAAATATGTAATTAAAGGATAAACCAAGGTATCCTTATTTTTATTTGTCCTCTAGTCCAAGTAGGAGGACATGTCACTATTTTGTATTTCCTTTAATAAGGAAAATAGGTATTCCTCCTTAAGAGGAATCACACATTTTTCACACACACAATATGAATGTGGCATTCATAGGAGAAGGTCCAGTTACATGCAAACTCCTCCACTCATCTCTACTTAAGAGATGCCTTTCACACACTTTCTCTAATAATCTTCTCCTCCCTCTCTTATTTCTTCTCTCAATCTCTCCTTACTCTCATTATTGTATTGAGCTTATTGCTCTCATCCTTTAGGCTTTGTGCCATATTCTTATTATTCACAAAGGGGTTTTTCTTTGCTTTTCCCCTTAAGAAAATATATTGGCTCTTTGTTGGGATTCTTGGAGTATTCTCATATTCTTGGTGATTGATCTTGAAAACTTTATCTCACATTTGGTTTATGGTAAATTCCTTCTTGCACTTCATTTTCTTGGATTATTTCATGATCTTATGTTCATTATTTTAATACTTCTAACAGAAACACATAGCATTATCTACCACAATAGTTTTAGGATAACCAAACCTAATGAGGATATTTTGTAGCATAAAATCAATGAAAATTTTATGAGTAGCCTTTTTGGTGGGAACTCCTTCAACCCACTTAGTAAAGTAATCAATTGCTACCAAGATCAATGAATGATGTCCACTAGACTTGTTAGGAATCTCTCCAATGAAATCCATTCCCCATTTTTGAAAAGGTTCTTCAACTATGACATGCCTCAAAGGTAAATTCCCACTAAACTTAAGCTTACCTAGAAATTTTTGGCAGGCATCACATTTCTTGACATAAGTGAGGGCATCCTTGAAGATAGTAGGCTACCAAAAACCAGACCTCATAATTTTATGTGCAGTATTCTTAGCCATATAATGGCCCCCACATGAACCATTATGCCTTTGTTCCAACAATTTCTTGGATTAATCATAGTCCACATATTTGAGCAATACTCCTTCATTGCTCCTCCACAATAACTGGCCTTGTATTATTGCATACTTAATGGCATGCAACTTAACTATTCTCTTTCTATTTTCATCCATTTCAGGATGCAATATCATTTTCTGTAAATATCCAATGATGTCCTTATACCATTCACAATAATCCATATAAAAAATATAAGGCCTTTTCTCTTCTTCTAACATATTTACCTTATTTGTATCTAAATTTCTCTGAGCCATTAATTTTACAAGTCCTAGGCCTCTGACCAATTTTGTGATCTGAATGTCAATATCAAACTTTTGGATTTTATTTATCCATCTACACCTCCTTCTTGAAACTTCATGTTGAACTAGAATGTCCTTCACAGAAACATTAGGTACATAAGCAATTATAGTTTCTCCTACCAAATAATATCTAAAATCTTTAACAACTTTAACTAGAGCATATGATTGTTTTTCCATAATACCATACTTCAACTTTGTTGATTGCAAGGACTTACTTAAAAAGGAAATGGGATGTTCAAAGCCCTATGAATTCTTATGTAACAATACAAAAACCACAATATTGTATGAAGAAAAGGAGAAAATATACAATGGTTTATCATAATTAGGTGTTCTCAAAATAGGAGCATCTTTGATAGATTTTTTAATATCTGAAAATGCTTTAGATGCTTCTTCCCTCCATTCCACCTTGGCTCCTTTCTTCATCATCTTTGAAATGGGAATACTTATTTCTACAAAAATTGTAAAAAATCTCCTTAGGAAATTCACCTATCCAAAGAAATATTGAATTCCATTTAGATTCCTTGATTGAGGTACTTTATCAATAGTAGAAACCCTTTCAGGGTCAATTCTTACTCCATCTTTAGATACAATATGTCCTAGGAGCTTGTCATCTGATGTAGAGGGCTTGACACTCTAGGCTTTCCTTCACTCCAAGTTGCTCAATTGACAAACCCAACCATCCAATGGTTGTTCTTTGTTTATTCTTCCTTCTTCTAGGATCTTGAAGACCCTCTCTACAAACTTCTCCTCCAAGGTATAGTTAGTTATTAGAAGACACCAAGATTTCTAGGCTTAAATAGTCCAACTAGTTAATTAAAATCCTAGTTTACTCCACTAGAACCCTACTAGAATGCCAATCCTCTAACTAGGATCTTAAAACACATTCACCAAGACTCTTTACACCCCTCTTGAACCATTAAAGGTCATTCTTCACTCATCCCAATACATCAAAGCCCCTTACCAATCCAATTGGTTATTATTTCACTAGGAGGCCTAATTGCCTAATTCCTAGTAGGTCATTTTTCACCGAGTTTTTCCAAATGCTCACAAAAAATCCAAGTGACTCTATAGAAAAACCTAAAAATATTCAATACATCCCTAAACACTATCAGAATCCAAAATCCTGACCTCTGGAAGCACCCAAAACCCTACTTTCTTGAAGGCTCTAGAAGATAGCCTATTAATTAGGCCTCTGGACCAGCAACATGAATAATTGCTAAACATGTATCCAATCTTTGATTCTCCTCTTGCCACCTTTGAAACCTTTTAGGATACTATCTTGTGCATCCAAAAATGCTACTAAGTCTTCCCCAAAAGGTCATGGGTGCTCAAACAAAGTCAATCTCCTCCCTGTATTGGCTCACCTAGTTTCACCAGTCAGCCATAGGGCTTCATTGTTGGCCTGTGAAATCCATTGAGAAAAAAAAAAAAGGAACAAAAATACTATCTATTAAACCTAACCCTACTTTTCCCATGATTTCAGTCAATTCTACCAGAGGAAAACTAGGTTAGAGCCATCTCTATCTAGGCAACACTATTTTGTCTCTGTCAGACTAGTGGCCCTCAAAAACTTGTAACTTTAATCCTACTGAACTTCAAAACAAACTATCTAATGCATATGGAAGATGAAATAAAACACTAAACTAACATGAAGCCCGATCACCTATGTCAATCTATACACATCCATATAGAAGAAAAGATACAGTGCATATTATGCAAATGGAGGTACAGACATCTGTATAGAGGTGTCAGAAGTAAATGCCTCAATCCAAAATATCATTAACCTTTCCAAAAAATTTATTCCATGCTCATATACTATTCATGGGTAGTTAAATTTAGTTCTAACTATATTTTTTCATTTCTTTCAAAAGTTGCTTGAGCAACTTTTTGCATTTTGATGTATTTTGACTTTCCTTGTCAAATCGATGGTTGATATTGACTTTTAAGACCCTAAATAGGATATGTAGGGTCCTAAAACATACCTCCAACCCATATTTCCCTAAAATGGAAAATTTTCACAAATTGAGGCCAAAATGACCTAATGAGCACTAAGGCCCTTACAAACATGAAGGTAGACTAGCATGCTTCCAACCTTTTGGAACTTATTCTAACACACATAAAAACTCCTAAAACAACCTTAAACAGCATCAAAACATTGAATAGGGAGGTTCCCTACACCATACTCCCCTGGAAAAAATAACTCAAGTCCCTTAAGTTAGGAGTTCTTCAATGGTGACCCCATGTTTCAGAATATCCAGCACTATCATCCAAGTGGCCTCAACATTAGGTAGTCCCTACCACTTGATGAGGTACTCCTTTTAGTTACCCTTCCTTGTCTTCTTTATAACCTTAGAGTCCAAGACACTTTCCAATTGCAATGGCTTTGGGGTAGGCAAATCTTTCACCCAATCATCTTCCTCCAAATTTGCAAGTGTAGACTGACCTGCATCTAGAGGTGATCCCTTGTAGGGGGTATAAGTCACAAACATTGAAAATAGGTGAAATTCCCAAATCAGGGGGAAATTCCACTTCATAGTCATTCTTGCCATCTTTATGCAAAATCTTTAGTGGTCCAATCTTCTTCATGAGTAGCTTATTTTTTTGGCCTTTGGGTAGCCTCTTCTTCCTAAGGTAGGCAAGTACTAGATCCCCAAACTTGAATTGCAAGTCCCTCCTACTCTTATCAGTTTTGGTTTTGTACTTCTCCACTTGTTTTTGTAAAGTCTTATTGACTTGATCATGCAGCTCCTTCATTTGCTCTACAAATGACTCTCCTTATGCACTCCTCTTGTTCCTCAAAATGAGATCACTTAGCTCCAAAATCACTCTATGCTCAACCCCATAAACTATCTCAAAGGGGCTCTTACCTATACTTCTGTTAATGGATTCATTGTATGCAAATTATGCCTTCCCTACGATATGATCCCAAGATTGTCCATGTTGTTTAGTCAAACACCTCAGCAAATTCCCAAGTGACCTATTCACTACTTATGTTTTCCCATCTGATTATGGATGGTAGGCTGAGGAGAAATACAAATTAGTTCCAATAATCTTCCAAAGAGTTCTTCAGAAGTCACCCACAAACTTTGTATCCTTGACACTGACAATATTCAAAGGCAAACCATGGATTCTTACTATATCCCTAAAGAATAGCCCTAAAATTTGAGAGGCATCATTGGTCTCCTTGAATGGAATGAAGTGTGCCATCTTGCTAAAATGTTCCACCACCACAAACACACTATCATGTACCCTAGGTGTCTTTGGTAACCCCAAAACAAAATCCATACTAAGGCACTCTCAAGGCCTTTGGGGTATAGATAATGGTTGATACAACTCACTATTGTTTCTTTGTCCTTTCTCCCTCTGACAAATCTGACATTGTTCTACAAATCTCCTCACATCTGACTGCATCTTTGGCCAATAGTAATTACTATGCACTTGCTCCAATGTTTTATCCACTCCAAAGTGGCCTCCCAAGCTTCCTTGGTGTTTCTCCTTCACAATGTTTTCCCTCATTGAGCATTGAGGTATACACATAAGATGAACTTTGAACAATAGGCCTTATTGCAACACAAACTCATAGAAATCCACCATGAACCCCTGCTAAAACTTCACACAAGCTTCATAAGCTTCTTTGAAATCTTTGTCTTCCTTGTAGAGGTCTTTCAAATCATCCAATCCTACACTTTGTAGTTGTATCTCTTGGATTTTTAGTACTCTCCTACTAAGAGCATCTTCAACCTTGTTGCTAACCCCCTTATTATGCTTAATAAAAAAAGTATAAGCCTGCAATGATTCTACCCACTTCATATGCCTCTGATTTAGTTTATCTTGTCCATTTAAGAAACTTTAGGCATGGTTATTAGTATAGACCACAAAATCCCTAAGTAATAGGTAGTGTCTCCACCTCTTGAAGGCTTTTACCATGGCATATAACACCAAATCATAGGTGGAGTACTTTTGTTTTTCCTCATTCAACTTCTCAGAGAATAATGCCATAGGGTGTCCCTCTTGGCTTAGCACTGCTCCTATAGCCAACTTGCTAGCATCACACTCTATCACAAAGAGTTGATTAAAATTTGGAAATCTAAGTGTAGGTAGCTCTACAATCCTCTTTTTCAACATTTCAAACCCCTGGTCTGTTGCTACTATCCATTCAAACTTGCATTTGATTCCACCTTTTATGGTGTTCAGAATTGGGGCACATACATGACTGAAATTTATCACAAATTTCCTATAGTAGGAGGCCAATCCATGGAAAATCCTAATATCCCCTATAGACCTAGGTGTAGGCCATTCAAAAATGGACTTAACTTTTTCAAGATCCATCTTCATGCTTCCATTAGCGACCACAAATCCAAGGTAAAGAAGTTTAGTTTTCAGAAACTCACACTTCTCCTGATTGATCATCAACTTTTCTTGATGTAGCCTCCTCAAGACCATCTCCAAATTCTTCATGTGCTCCTCCTTGGACCTTCTAAATATCAAAATATCATCAAGGTAAACTATTACAAACTTACCAATAAATTCTACCATCACTTCATTCATGAGCCTCATGAATGTGCTAGGTGCATTACTTAGGCCAAAGGGAATTACTATCCACTCATATAGACCCTCATTGGTCTTAAAATATTTTTTCCACTCATCTCCTAACCTCACCCTTATCTAATGATACCCTGACTTCAAGTCCACATTAGAAAAGTAACAAGATCCTCCAAGATTATCCATCAAGTCTTCTATCTGGGGCATTGGGAACCTATATCTTATTGTGATCTTGTTTATAGCCCTAGAGTATGTACACATCCTCCATTTTACATCCTTTGTAGGTGCAAGTATTGTTGGCACAACACATGGGCTCAAACTCTTCCTTATCAACCCCTTATCAAACAACTCTTGGATCTATTTTGCTATCTCTGCATTTTGGCTTGGTGTCATCTTATATGCAACTTTGTTTGGCAAATTTTCTCCAAGAATGAGGTCAATCTAATGAATTATATCCCTCATAGGTGGTAAGGCACTTGGAAAACCATTATCTACTATGTCATGATACTCCTCCAAAAAATCTTGTATCTCTGGTGGCAAACACAATTTCTCCTTAGTTTCCTCCTTTGGTTTCATCACTACTGCACAACAAACTCCTTTCTCCTTCTTCATGGCCTTTAGAAAATCTTTCCCACTCAATAACATCACACTTTTCCCCACATTCTTCTCTTCATTGGGTTCGTGCAATGGATCCATTTGGAATTTATTTCCTATATTGGTGATGACATAATTGTTCTTCTCTCCATCATGTATTGCTTTGACATGATCATATTGCCATGGATGTCCTAGGAGAAGATGGCAAGCATCCATAGGTAGTATGTCACATAGGACCTTGTCCTTATATTCCCCAATATCAAACTCAACCATAGTTTTCTCATCTACCACTATTTGTTGACCCTTGTTCAACCATGAAACCTTGTAAGGTGTGGTATGAGGTATCCTTCTCAACTTCAATTTCTCCACCATCTTAGTGGACACTATATTCTCAGTGGATCCAGAGTCCACTATAACCTTGCAAATCTTCCCATGAGACCTACAAGTTATCTTGAATAAGTTCTTTCTTTGGGGTGGCTCTATGGTGCTAGGTACTTTCAATAAGGTTCTCCTTAACATCAATTTCTCTCCATCTAGTACTGGCCCTACCTTGGGAATGGGAGAAGTAACACTTTGAGTGTCATCTTCTTGAACTAACTGATTCCTTCTATCCCCCATTGAAGATGAGGAATCCTTCTCTAGAGACCTGCCCATCAAGTGACCCACTTGGTTGCAATTATAACACCTACCAGTGAAAATTGAATTAGATCTCCCTTGGGGTTGGAGCCTACCTCTTGGTGGTCCTCTACCTCTGTATCCTCCCATTTGGAAAGATACTCTATATTGGTTTCCTCCACTACTATCAATGAACTGACTGTCTTCTTGTCTATTAGGGCTCTATCCTCTACCAAAGTTACCCCTGCTTCTCTAAAAACCTCTATTATTGCTGCCACCTCTTCCTCTTTGATGGAAGTCATTTCTTCTTCTTCCTTTATCCTCTTCTCTCAAGGCCAATTGAAAGCATTTGTGCATACTATCTGGTGCCATCATGCCAATCTCATCTTGAATGCCCTATCTTAACCCATTTAGGTACCTTGCTACCTTCTCCATTTCATCTTCTTGTCTCCTAGCCCTTATGCTTAGTTTATGGAACTCCTCAGTGTAAGCACTCACTAACATTTCTTTTTGTCTTAGATTCTGTAACTTTTGATATATTTGGATTTCATAATCAGTGGGCAATAATTGTGCCCTCAACCTGATTTTAATTCTCTCCCAAGAAATAATCTTCTTCTTCCCATTGGTTATCCTTTCATCCTGCATCATGTTCCACCACACTAATGCAGATCCTTTGAGTCTAGCTTTAGCATAGATAACTCTCTTCTCCTCTGCTACCTCCTTGTAGTCAAATTGGTTATCTATGGCATCTAGCCAATCCAACAACTCCTCTCCATTCAAAATGCCACAATAGTATGGTATGTGTTCCATGATATCCTTGTTTAAATATTTGAAGGCATCTAAGAATACCCTTTTTTCTTTGTCTATCTCAGGTTCCTTCCCTTTGTTTGATGACTCTTGTATCTGACTCTCATCTCCATCACTTTCAGCTCCCCATTCTGTGATCTACTTCTTTCTCTTTGTCTCAGACACATTAACCTTCTCCAAGAGGCCTTGAACCAATTCTATTATGGCATCCCTACTCATTGCCTTAGGAGGCATGCTGTCAACCTCTTGACTCTCCTCCCCTTCAAACATACACAATCTTCAAACTATTCCAGCTCTGATACCACTCTGATGCAGAGAGCTTGACACTCTAGGCTTTCCTTCACTCCAAGTTTCTCAATTGACTAACCCAACCATCCAATGGTTGTTATTTGTTGGTTCTTCCTTCTTCTAGGATCTCCAAGACCCTCTCTACCAACTTCTCCTCCAAGGTATAGTTGGTTATTAGAAGACACCAAGATTTCTAGGCTTAACTAGTCCAACTGGTTAATCAAAAGCCTAGTTTACTCCACTAGAACCCCACTAGAATGCCAATCCTCTACCTAGGATCTTCACACACATTCACCAAGACTCTTTACACCACTCTTGAACCATTAAAGGCCATTCTACACTCATCCCATTACATCAAAGCCCCTTACCAATCCAATTGGTTGTTATTTCACTAGGAGGCCTAATTGCCTAATTCCTAGTAGGTCATTTGGCACCGAGTTTTTCCAAATGCTCACAAAAACTCCAAGTGACTCTATAAAAAAACTTTAAAATATTTAAGACATCCCTAAACACTATCAAAATCCAAAACCCTGACCTTTGGAAGCACCCAAAACCTACTTTCTTGCAGGCCTAGATTATAGCCTATTAATTAGGCCTATGGACCAATCAGCATGAGTAATTTCTAAACATGTCTCCAATCTTTGATTATCCTCTAGAAACCTTCGAATCCTTTTAGGAGACTATCTTGTGCATCCAAAAATTCTACTAAGTCTTCCCCAAAAGGTCATGGGTGCTCAAACAAATTCAATCTCCTCCCTATCCTGGCTCACCTGGTTTCACCAGTTAGCCATAGGGATTCATTTTTGGCCTATGAAATCCATTGAGACAACAAAAAAAAGAAAAAAAATCCTATCTACTAACCCTAACCCTACTTTCCCCATGGTTTCAGTCAATTCCACCGGAGGAAAACTAGGTTAGATCCATCTCTATCTAGGTAGCACTGTTTTGTCTTGTCAGACCAGTGGCCTTCAAAAACTTGTAAATTTAATCATATTGAACTTAAAAAAAAATATCTAATGCATATGGAAGCTAAAAGAAAACACTACACTAAAATGAATCCCAATCACCTATGCCAATCCGTACACAACCGTATAGAAGCAAAGATACAGTGCAGATTATGCAAATGGAGGTAGATACATTTGTATAGAGGTGTCAGAAGTAAATGTATCAATCCAAAATATCATTAACCTTTCCAAAACTTTGATTCCATGCTCAAATACTGAGCATGGGTAGTTACATTCATTTCTAACTACATTTCATCATTTCTTGCAAAAGTTGCTCGAGCAACTTTCAAAGTTGCTAGCAACTTTTTACATTTTGATTTTCCTTGTCAACTCGATGGTTGATGTTGACTTATAAGACCCTAAATAGGATATATATGGTCCTAAAACATAACTCAAACCCATAATTCCCTAAAATGACAACTTTTCACAAATTGAGGCCAAAATGACCTAATGAGCACTAAGGCCCTTACAAACATGAAGTTAGACTAGCATGCTTCCAACCTTTTGGAACTTATTCTAACACATACAAACTTATAAAACAACCTTAAAAAACATCAAAAAATTGAATAGGGAGGTGCCTTGCACCACCGTCTGTGACTCCAAAAACACATTTCTTTGGATTGAAAGATATTCCAAAGCTCTAACAAATATCCTTTCAAGATGATCATAGTGATGATCTTATTTTTCTGAATAAGTTGTCAAATCATCTTGATAAACAACTAAAAATTTATTTATGAAATCTACAAATGCCACATCCATGGCCCTCTTAAATTTTTTCCTGGTATTTGTTAAGCAAAAGACATTCTCACATAAACATAAGTACCCCATGGTGTGGTGAATGCAGTCTTAAATTATTTAGATTCCTTAACCATGACTTGGTTATATCCTAAGAACCCATCCATCATAGACATCAATTCAGACCCTGTAACTCTTTGTAACATGGATTCCATGTTTGCAAAACATAATTATCTTTTAATAAATTTACATTCAAATTTTTGAAATCTACACAAAGTCTACTATCACCATTTTTCTTTCTCACTAGTACCAAGTTTGATACCCATGTTGAATGTCTGATGGTTTTGATAATCTCAGCATCTTCCATCTTCTTTAATTCTTCCTGCATTTTTGGTGCCAGGGTAGGATTAATAGTTCTAAATTTTTTTTTGAAAGGCTTAGCGCCCTCCTTTAAAGGAATGTCATGTTGAAACAAATCTTCTCTATAGGCCTTCAAATCATCATAGGACCATGCAAAAAAATGCTTATAATTTTGGAGAAGATCAACCAATAACTCACTAATTTTAGGAGACAAATTTTTACCAATATACACATTCTTAGGGATTTTATTTGTTCTTGTGTTTTCTTCTTCCAAATATTCAAGTTTACTCACCTTATTTGAAGAAAAAGACTTGTCTTTATTATCAAAAGCTTTTTCAAGAATAATCAGCCCCTTGGGAACTCTATTTGACTTTAATTGAAGTACCTCTTTACCAAAAATGGTATCTTTATTATCCAAGGTTTCAATACATCTACTAAAATCCATTTCTTTGTCTAAAAATTTTGCTTCACAATTCAAAAATCTCAGAATATCTATGTCATCTTCAAAGACTTTCCAATTTTCAACATTGTGTGGTATTGAAGGCCTAGATTGAATCTCTATTTTAGAAATTCCCGTGAATGTAATATCCTCAGGTCTTAAAGAAATGTTTGGTAGTAAATCTTCCATTTTTTTTTTCTGATGTCTCTCTATCCACTCAGTACCAAATGCATCAAATTTTTCCAATTTATCCTACACAACATTCCTGTACTGCTCGATTCTCTAAATTTTTGAAACATATTTGGACTTAATCTAAGATATTATCAACTCAAAGTCTCCAATAAATTTAATACCTTTTCTTATTTTTTGAGGCTAATCTCAAACCTATTAACAAAGCCTCATACTCTGCAACATTCATTTGTGCATGTAAAAAAAAATGTAAAGAATACTTGAAGGTCTTACCACTAGGAGCTATCAATAGGATTCTTGCACCATCTCTTTCCTTAGAACTTGCTCCATCAAAGTACATGGTCCACAAATCATATTTGTCCATCAAATTATTTTTGTCATTAGGTAAAAAAATAGGCTGAGTTCCTTCTTCAACCCCTACATCTTGTACTTGAAAAGATCCAATATTAGTATTCAAAAAACAATTCAATCAACATCTTCATTTACTTCAATCATGTGGGGAGTCCTAATTTCTCGAGACAACTTGAAATCATTACCAACAATATTGAAACTATAAAAAGTGAGATCACATTGTATACTTTCTCACATTGAAGAGCTCCACTTTCTTGATAGCAATATTCCATAATGAGTAGGAATATAATAACCAATACACTCATGGTCAGCACTTTGTCAGGACATGTAGCCAACTTATAAGGCAAAGCATTAATAGTACCAATAAAAGGGATTTCTGTGGAGTCCATTGCCTGACATCTTCCATGAGGAGTATCAACTTGTAATACCATTGAATTCATTATCTCTACAGGCAACACAGTATTAGATGCTCGTGAATCTATCATACACTTTTTTAGTATCTTACCATTGATAACCAAAATTAAGAAAAAGGGATCAACAGCTCCTAAAGGATTATTAACATGATTTGTATTTAAATAAATCTGAGAGATTTCCAAAATCATTTCTTCTAACTCTTTTCCCTTTCTTTATGACTTTTCTTGTGTATTTTTTATCTTTTCAACACCTTATGGCTTTTATATCTTATTGAAGAAACAACATCTAGCACTATGAGGACCTTCTCCTTAGGTTCCTAAATTCTTATCATTTCCAAAAATGGAACTTTAACAGTCATTTGTGACAATAGTTTCCCCATATCAACATGGGTGTATGTTACATCAGAGGATTTGTGTTTCTCAATAATAATATTACTATTCTCAACTTGAACGGTCAAAGTTAACTCTTCTTTATTTGATATCTTATTTTCCATCTTATGAGGGGAACAACCTGTTTCTGGTGTTTTTGATTTTACCTCATATATAATTTTTGAACTATTTGATTCGTTTAGATGTTTAACCTTTAACTTACTTACATTCTTAGGAGGTCTTTCTTGAAGTTGTTTTGTATCTGCAGAGTTACCATTTTTCTTGTTTTTACTATCTGATTTGGTCTCTTACAAAAGAAAAGTAACTAGTTTGGTTTGTGCTTCACCAAGTTTTCTATTTCTTAAATCATAATTACTTCTGGCTTTGGTAACCAAATTAGTTGCAATCTATGTTATTTCTTCATAAGAAGTTCTTCTCAATACTGTAGTTTCCTTACTATTATGAGCATTACACCCTACATTATCAACTTCTTCTTCTCCTTCATCATCAAGAAAAACTTGTTAATTATATGCTTCTACTCTTATTTGTGAGCTAGATACATCATAATTCTCAATTTCATTATCAAAATCTACTTCAGGACATGAATATGAATAAGTCATAGCACAACCATTGTGATCATCCAACTCACCTTCCTCCTCTTCTTGTTCCTTATTTTCATTTATATTCATACAAACAACACAATATTTAGGATTATGTGGGGACTGACAAGCTTCACACCAATAATCATCATTACACATGTAAATATAATTTTTGTGCAGAGCATCACGTGTCTTAAAATCAGGTTTATCCTTCTTTTTGGGGACAATAGGTTTTCCATCCTTCCATTGGGTATTATAAGAATAATTTTGTATCTTTGGCTGCTAACTATAATTGTTATAATATGACCTATTATTATTTGGAGCCCTATAATCTTTATTTTCTGATCCTTTTTTATTGATCCTAGTAAGCCTCCCATCTTCCCTTTTACCCATTTTTCTTGATACTCTCCTATTCATTTCCATATTAACAATTATACTCTTATAAGAATCACTAATGCTTCTAAGATTATTATCTGTAAGATGATATCCCATTTTAGAATCAAAATCATTTAAATAGGTAGCAAGACATACCTCCTCATTAAGCCCTATTTTTTGAAAAATCCTATGCATAGCTTTTTGGAACCTTGTATTGAATTCAACAACCTCCTCATTTTAATTTTTCTTTATATTGTTAAATTCATTCAAAAAAAATCCTTTATTTGTCTTATCACCATATTGATCCTTAAATAAATCTGTCATTTCATCCATAGACCCCACAAAACCATAAGATAACCGTCTAAACCACTCCCTAGAATCTTCAACTAGACACTGAACAAATTTTTTTATCAAAACATCCTCATGTATGATTTTATAGTCATCCATGATATTAATAAAATTCCTTAAATGTTCCTCACAAGTAATAACATTATTTCCTGCAAATTTGGGAAGTCTATCTCCAATCTCATTTGGGATTGCATTGGGATAACAAAGAATGTCAAGAAAATAAATTTTATTGTACCTTTCTGGATGAAATGACCTTCTTTAGAATTTTTATTCATTTTGGAAGGTAGATGCTTTGGCTTTTGATGTTGAAGTAGTTTGAGCAACAACATGAGAAATCCCAGAAGATTGCATGAGGAAATCAATCTTCTTCTTCATCTCTAAAGTAGTAGCATCCGCTTCTTCTTTCTCAAGAATTTTGGCCATGGTTTCATTCTCCCTTTTAAATTTTTCAAGGTCAATGTCTAATTTAGAAATTTGGTCTATTGGAAATTTGTATTTTTTGGGTTCATCCATGTCAATTCCTATCACCTTCTTCTTTCCTTTATATTTAGAACCTTGAGCATCAATACTTTGGTGAGTGGTATGTTTCTCTTGATCCCTCTTATTTTTTTCATCATAATATATTGCTTTTTGTTTTAGCCATTGTTTTTTTTTTCTTATTGGACTTCTCTTTCCTTCTTTATTTTCTGATGACCCACTACTTTTGGAGGTATTTGATATATTCATCTTCATCGTCAGATGAAACTTCAAAATTTGAGGAAATGGTGTCAGACTCTTCATCTTTTTGTTCACTAGCAGAACTATTATCTCCATATGCATCCAATCCCATGTCTAGAGCCTCTTCATATTCTGATGTATTTTCTTCATGGTTGTATTGGGTTGGATCTTCTTTCCTAGTGTTCTCCTCTTGTCCTCTTGGTGATGGATTATCTGGAATATCTTTGTTCTTCTTTTCTCTCCAATACTTTCTAGCCCTCGAAGTAGTTGGAAGTCCACCTTACAATTCAACTTTAGGATTCTCATTCACTCTAGATTTGGTATTCATATTGAATAAAATAAATATGTATTACTCAACACTGATTGCACAGATTTCTTTGACTCACCACCCAGCACAATTTTGGGAAAATACAATACTAGCTAATAGGAATATTGCAAGAGGAACTTTGATCTTTCAAAGGTCAACTCCCCAAAAGATTCACCATTTTGTCGGTGTTTGAAAATGTTTATGCTATGAAAAGCTACCAATATACCTTAATACTAATGTTAGGAGTGGTTAGCTCCAAGTATGAAAGATTTACAAGGTAACTGACCAACTATAGTGACAAGACTGCTCTCTACACTTTTGGCTCTGAAAAACCAAGGTGGGTGCACCTAATCTAGATAAATATTTAACTTTCACAACTCCTTATACTTTGGATTTTAACAACACATAAATGGTAAGAAAGTATGAAATGATAACCATTCATTGAGTGACTCTTCATTATCATGCAAAATACACAATCAACAACCACACAACTCAAAAGGAACTAAAATGGTTTTTATGTTTTTGATAGGGAAAAATATAACCAAGTGTATTAAGATATGTATCAATGTAGAAAATACTCATTACTGATCAGTGCTTTATCCATTGAGAAATTTTTTTAGT
Source organism: Thuja plicata (assembly GCA_018584345.1). Taxonomy (NCBI): domain Eukaryota; kingdom Viridiplantae; phylum Streptophyta; class Pinopsida; order Cupressales; family Cupressaceae; genus Thuja; species Thuja plicata. The sequence continues at coordinate 3,099,584 of MU228403.1, read as the reverse complement.
TCAAATATAAATAGATAAACTAACTATTGTCAAGGACTCAAAACCATAAATATAGATAATTCAAATCAAACACTACTTGTAAGATTCTTTTGTAGACAAACCCAAAGAACTTATGTCGTATCCAAAACATTATTTGATTTGATCCTAGATCAAAACTAAGGACTTATGACATATACACAGATAAATTCCATGCAATGAATCAAAAGATTCACAAATCAATAGGTAAGCACTAAGGAGAGACTTAAATCAAAAATTCTATATTAAGTACAAAGAACCCAACTTCAATTCCAAAATGCTTCAAAACACATGTCACTTAAATAAATGCAAAAGACCTGCAACTTTTTGTTATTTGATAATACTCTATTGATGTACATCTGCTATACTCATTGGATAGAGTAAATAACTTAATGCCTGTGTTACTTCCCAAATTTTCCAGCTTCTACTAATGATCTTGGAATTCCTTTTATAGGCCAAGGACTACAACAAGCTTCAGATCATTTAGGGTTAGGGATAAAAATTATTGAAATACTACATGGAAGAGAACATTAAATCATCACAACAACCAAATAGCTTTGTCATATAGACTAAAAAATTTGTTTGAACCATTATATTCAGAAGAATCTAATTTGGCCACCATCCATCTTGGGAAGTTGAAAGCATAATGCCTTGCAACAGGAATAAAGAATGAAATGTATGACATGAATTTATTACCCTAGTAGACTTAACCCCCAAGAATTGCAGAAAACCAAATATCCTTCTTTGAAAAGCTCAGGACTTGACAATCTGATTAGATCTGTATTATAAAATTCTGAAACAACTCCTCATTGATGGCGAATACCCTAAAGAGATAACTCTAAAATAAATGTCTTCAAAATTGCCAAATCTTCCTTCACATAGCATCCAAAAACTGTTCATATCAAACCTAGAAGGTGAAATTCCTTAATTTATTGCTCTGTAGCATAAAACATAATCCAGCACTTTGAAAACCTTGAGAAACATGTTTGAAATTTTGAAAATCCATTCCAATGGCTACACCTAGTGTGGAACTCTCCATTGATGATCAAAATTTAAACTTTATCAGACTTTAAAAGACAACCGTTGATCTTACTTAAGTCACCCGGGCTTGGAAATATGATCAAATAGGTGGCATGTAGGAGTGATGCCTTTATGGTTAGATCTCAATCATCTTTCTTTTTGAGGCTTCATGCCATCTATTAGATCTCTTTAAAAATGGCTGCCTTTTAATATTCCTTTACATCTATCCAAGTCCCATCACATGTCCATGTGTAATAGAGGGGCAATGCCTCGATCACTAACTGACGATCATCTCCTTTTTAAGGCTTTACGACAACCGTTAGATAAAAACTAACTATATTGCACATTAATCTCACACTTGGCTTCAAAAATGTAGGTACCATTAACTAGGTTGGACAGGTGTCAGCTAGGCGCAATGCCTCAAATATTAGATCTTGCACAATTTACCATTAAGGCTTTGTGCTGACCACATGAACAAATTTAACTTAACTCTTCTTTACCTTATTCTTTCTAACTTTAGCCAGACCCATTGGGACACATGTTCATCAGGCCCAATGCCTCAATGACTAGTTTGGCTATGTCTCTGCTTCAAGGCTTTATGCCCACAATCAAATATTTTAAAACTCGACTGCGTATTAACTTTACCTCTGGTCATGAAACTATAGGTCCTACTTAACTAGAAGGACACATGGCACACCGACATGATTCCTTGAAGACTATATATCTATCATATTTTATTTAAGGCTTTGCACTGACCGTTAGATGAAAACAAAGTTGATTTTTTGTTATGATTCCTTACTATTCAACAGGCCCTGCCATATGCCAGATGTCACCACGGCACATTCCCTTTAAGGTTATATGTCGAGAAAATTGTGAATGAGTCAATATGCCCACCGTAGATCTTCCTCTGCTCTGATCAACTTTTAACTTGTCTTAAGCTGCGACCACTTTCCACTTGGCAACCAAGCGCAATGCCTCAATGGATAAAAATCTTCATCTTCATGATCAAGGGAAAGCGTTGGCCGTCAGATTTATCAGGACTGATCACCACTTTAACCTCCATCTTTATTTAAAACATAGGACCCATGCTGTCAGAAAGGGACATATGTCACATAAGTGTGATGCCATAAACATTAAAGAACATGACTTAAGTCACAAAAATTAATTTGAAAATAGAATTCACCTGGAGTGTTTAGGGTTTTAGCATGAATTTTTCAATAAAGGACTTAGGGATTTAGGCCAAAGACCTAATAAAATTTTTAGAAACCAGAAGTAAAACCTCAGGACCATGGAAATTTTTGAATAGTTAGAACACTCTATCCCCAGTTTTTTCATGTCTGTATCTCTCTCTGAAGCATAATAGAGTTGTTAAGTGTTAGAGAAATCTTTTGGTTATCTTGAGTCCTCTTTCTTTTTTGCATCTATGTGTACTATTGTGAGTGATTGATATAGATAATCTTGTGAATTTTGTTCATTCCCTGATATCTTGTCTCATGTCTATGTCTATTTGCCGGAGTGAATGTTTGCTTGCAAGTCATAGTCCTTGTCTATCTTCTTGAAATCCATTTTGTGAAATTTTTCCTTTCCCTAAACAATTTTTCATCTCAAACCTCTCTATGAAACACTTTTGCAAGCCTATTCAAAAAATTATACTTATTCTAATTCAAGGATTTCATGCTATTATTATCCATTGTGTTATGATTCATTTAATTTTTGGTGTATCACCTTATAGGTTAAGTTATTGCTTTCAATATTTTAGATTTCCTTCTATCCCTTCTCCTCCCAAGTTTACTTTCAAGTTTCAAAAAAATAAAATAGGAGATTATCCAAGAGAAAATGACCTAGAATCTGGAGGTCTCACTTCAGTTAGCAAAGGCCCCACAACCTAGAAGTGATTCTCATGTTATACTAGATCATTAGACTTTCGAGTTTAATAGGGTGAAAATTTGGTGTATAAAAATACCTAAGGGCTTAGGGGTAATTTTCAGGCCATTAAGAGCCACAAAACTCATTTGTGACTCCCCTAAAGTCTCCATTTGAGGAAGTGGAGGATTTGGAGAGTTGGAAAAATTTGGTTAAGTCATCTTGTCTTTCCTTAAAAGAATTTAACTCCATTTATGGAGAAGGGAGGAAAGTGGGGAGAGTAGATGGGTTAAGGTCTCTTCTCCATTAATGACTCTTGATATTTTAGGGAGAAGGCCTATATAGGGAATAGTTTAGAGGGAGATTGAGTGTTCACCCACTCTCTACCTTTAAAGATAGATTTAGTTATAGAAGAAAGTATTGAGAGAAGGAAGAAGGATTGGAATGAGAAGCTCTTCACAAACTACCTTGCATTTTCCATAGCTTGGACTTAAGGTTGGAATCCTTGTTAGCATAGTTTAGAGTAGTTTTTTTATTTTCTATGCATCTAGCTTAAGGAATCCATTAATGGAGTTTATGTTATTTATTTTCAACTTCAAGGGTTTCCATGGAGTTTCTTTGAAGAGTCTAGTACTTGTTTTTTGTTTATTTGGCATATGAGTTTCTTCAAGGCACACTTACCCTTGGGAGGGAAGAGTAACCTTGAAGGGGTGAAGGTTAGTGATTACCCATGTAGTGCAAAGTCTCCCATGTGTGGTGGGATGTACATGGGTGTGTGTGTGTCATGACCAAAAATATGCATCCAAAAATGCAACAAATTTTTTTTCAATTAGAATTTAGAGCCTTAAGGGATACAGTTAAAAGGTTTACCAAGAAGGTTAAGTTAGTTCTGCAACTACCTGAAAGAGTTATGGGTTGCAATGAAATGATAACGCTTGTAGGGTTAAGGGGAATCATGTCCATAGGATAACATCCCTCAACCCCAGTAATGATAATATATTTTTAGGTTACTCAATCTCACTATGTGAGGTAATATAAACCATTCAAATTAATACTTAATAATGATTTTGGAAGATAAATTAAACCTAAATTATTGACTAAGATTCCTTTATTAAGAATTACCAAGGTTACTTACTCATAATTTACAAGAAATATTAACGATTACAAATTTTCAATGATTTAATAGTAACACTCAAGAAGTTGGCATAACTAATTTAATCATTCTTTAATAGAGTTTGAAGATGTGATTAAGTCTAAACTACTTTAATAGAATTTAACAAGCTAGAAATACTAATGTTTATGTAAATAATTCATTAACTCCAATAGTACTAAATATTACGACATTAATTGAGATTAAACTGTAACACTATTTTTACAATTTCCAGTATACTGGCCACATATACTGGCCCTATAAAAATAATACTATCAAGTTTAAATTATTATCTAGTGTTTAAATAAAACTTAATTAAACTATATTTCACATTAATATTAAATCAATAAAAATCTAAATTTCCAGATTTACTTATGAAGAGTCTTATTTGGTATTCCCATAGTGTGTGATTAGTTTAATAAAATAATAAGTCACTTTCATAAAAATATTATCTTAAAACATCAGTCCATTAAAATTATTATTAATATTATTATTATTTTTCTAATTTAAATTCACAAAATGAGCTAAAACTTAGTTAAATAAAAAACTTACTTTATTACCCATGTTCAACCTTAAATTTGAAAAGTTATTCAAACATTTATAGACACTATATTGGTTATTAAAAACTTATTTAAATTCTTCTACAAGAATAATATTTGTCTAATTGGATAATCTAAAAATTTCTAACTTCGCCCTACAATTTGATTACATCAAACATATTAACATTTACTAATGATTTTTACCTATCTTGCAGAATATACAACCTTAGCTAAAATTCTCATTTTTTGATAATAAAATGGGTGACTCTATTAAATTTAATTTCTAAGTCTTGAAATCAAAATATATTTATAATCCAACAATATAGTCAATTCCATTATTAACTATAAATTTCCTAGAAAATAAACTAAATTAAATAACTAATAAAATGTTTCACTAAGGTTATCGATATGATATTTCCCCTTTTAAGTCATTTATATTAATGTGTAAAATATTTATAATTTAATCAATAAAACTTAGAACTCAAATAAAATAGTTATTTAAAAGTCATTTTATTTAAAAGTCAACATTTCAACTTTTAAAGTTTCAAATTTTAATTAACTTAGTTAATCACATCTTACTCCATGAATTAAATTTTGCCATAATCTTATAGATAATAATGTTGTTAAAATTATTATATATTTTAGAGAAGATTGTTAATTTAAATATCTTAATTGGACATATTAAAATATTAACTTCAACCAATAAATTTCTTAAGTCAACCTATTAAACAATCTAGAAATGAACAATACAAGTGCAAAATTAAATTACCCAATTGAAAAGAAATAAGAAAAAAGCTTCCCACTAATAAAACTTTCTTTAAAAATAAGGAAAAATTATTTTCCCTCTCAAAATTTTGCGTGTCCTAACCCTAATTCAAAATTAGGGTTAGACTCCAAAAAAGAAGTGACAAAAATCACATTATTACCATTGTCTACCCTATTTTCCTCTCCCTTCTTCTTTTACAAACCCTAGCTACTATTTTTTTTGTTTTCTCTTTGTTTACTTGTAGGGATGAGATATGGAGGTTCAAGGATTGCTAAAGTAAAGATATATTCAGCAATATAAAAATATATATACATACATTTGCATATATGTGTGTGTGTGTGTGTGTGTGTGTGTGTGTGTGTGTGTGATTATACCATTGTACGTATGCCATTTTGATTGAGTAGGGTTGTGAATCCAAAGGAGTGGGATCCAGTTTTGATTTTAAATGTATTAATGTATATCTTTGTGTTTTAAATATATAAAAATGTTATCATAGTATATATATTTTTATTCTTTTAATATGATGAATATATATAGTGGTTGCATTATTACATTGTGACAATTTATATGTGTGTGTGTGTGTGTGTGTGTGTGTGGACACCTAAATTTGACCAGGTGTATCTTAAACATCAAATTTATAAATCTCAGCCAATTGCCCCAAATCTTATCAAAATGCATTAAAATTGCTAAAGTAAAGATATATTCAGCAATATAAAAATATATATACATACATTTGCATATGTGTGTGTGTGTGTGTGTGTGTGTGTGTGTGTGTGTGTGTGTGTGATTATACCATTGTACGTATGCCATTTTGA
>MU228403.1:3026989-3084061 GCA_018584345.1 Thuja plicata | reverse complement strand
ATTAATCATCATTGGTACCATAAATTATTACGTTTACTGACTAATATCAATATCATCATGAAATCAACCTACAATGTCATGAGGCTACCATAACATTTATGCTAAAGGACATACTCAGACAATACTGTGGGATTATTTCACATATGCTGCCATTACTAAAATCACAAGTATAATTTACTATCAACATCAATATAATCATAATCCATCCAAGCTAACATGTGAGCATCATTGTTATCATATATGAATATCAGATAATAGTAAAATCTCACCAAAGAGTATTAACTAACTTCATGGTATTTCACTTAATGCTAGCACATATTTCTAGTGACATTAACAAGTATTTAGTATCAAGTATACTTACTTCATTTCACTTGCAATCTAGGGTCATAGGCCATATTACTTTTTTTGTAATGATAGGGTTGGAGTGGCACTACATCCTCCCCTCCAAGGACTCAACTTACTCTTGAAAGTTGCAATGGCTAAGGTGGAAACATGTCACACATTAGTCCTAAAACATCCTCAACCAATACCAATGTTATAATTGTTCCTTGGATTCATGAAATATTAAAGAATAATCCTTACAGAGATGGTTAGGCATAATACATGTCTATCTTTTAGCATAATTTATTTTCTTACCAACCATTGTGATTTAAGACTCAATCGAACAATTGCACACGTGTAAACTTTTCCTTCTTTATTAGTAGTCAAAAAATATGCAAAAGACATCAATATAGATTAGTTAATTACGAAGAAGTTAGCCATTTATGCAATAAATTTATTCCCTTCACAAAGTTACTGTTAATATACATTTTCAGCCTCAACATAAAATCATACTTAAGTTTTTCACTAAACTTGCATTTAGAATTCATATGTTGGCTAAAATAATCAACCAAATATATTACTTTCCACTATTTCTCATTTAACAAGTACACCAATTCATGCAATAGTACTCAAATTACTATTATTTTGTCATCTTTTTAAGCAATGCAAACAATTAAGTCACTTATTTTCAAGATCTTTAATCATTTCAAGTCATACTCTTTCATGACAAATTCTCAATTTCACAAATCGTATATCACAATTAACATCAAAGCTCATAAGACATGATGATATAATTAAGCACATAACCAACATATTGATCCATTTCTATCACTAACATTTAATAATGAATATATGCATTTACACCAACACAAGGCTCATGAGTGGATATGCATCAACACTCTGGGTACAACATAATGATCTCGTCTAAATCCACAATCCATAGTCCATAATCCATATCTCACTCAGTGGCTTGATGGTATTAGGCCACACACTATATGATGGGACCTTCCATACAAGACCACATGACCCAGCCCTTGTTTGTGTAAGGTGTTTAGCCTCCAAGGGAGAGTCACCACTCTAAGGTAGGTAGTGGATCATAGTTGCATAACTACATCACATACCCCCATACTTAAGGATTCTCTTTGTCTACTTCCTCGTATACACTCAACAAGTTTATCTCACACGTCCTTGGAGATAAATCACATCACTACACAAGAGCAACACTAAAAAAAAATAAAGATAACTAGCTTAGCCACCAAAGCTCATAAATAAGAGAAAGTAATTATCAATTCTAACAATAACCGAGAATCCATGGGTACCCCTCCACAAGAATGCAAGTGTCTCCAAATCACTCTGCATCAAGTAGGAAAACATAATATACATATCTATACTGCTCCTTCACATAACTCTGTATGTGACATCATGTCCTCGAGCTCGACTCGCTGCCATCAACAATACAACATCACTATCCACACTATGTCGGAGTACTAGTGGGTGTGGTATCACACCCATTTGCACCATGCTGGAGCATGTGTGGATATGGTATCCATGACAGCATGGGAAAAAAATCTCCCTCCACATGCTGAATTACAAAAGTATACATATATTCATGAATCAACAATGATAATAAATATATTCGTAGAATCTCGCATCATATATTGATACTAAACTCAAGAACTGTGGGGATAAAGGATAATCACATATGAACCATGTACTTGGGTCCATCATGAGGGGAAACATTGATGACCTTTTTTCTCAAGAAGTGGAAGCTAAGGTCACTTCGCGCCACCATTACATATATGCCATACAACTACCCAAGAAAAAGGTGATGCTACTACCCCTTCACATACTGACTTATCAACAACCCGTGGGTTGGCACTCAGTAGGGTGAAAACATGCAAATAAAATGACGGTATGGTTCCCACATACCCATATAAAAACATAACCTCCATGGTTGGGCGCATATCCTCACCACCCCATAGAAACATAATGCAAGTACTGGTTACACACAACACTCAACATAGCACTGGTACTAGATGTTCACATTCACAAGAAGTATTTTCCAATAAGAATGCATCATTATAACATAAATTACATCGCTACTCAAAACTATGCATGATAAGCATCACATAATAATTACAAGTGCTCCTTAACCTCCATAATAATTTTCTTACTGGGCAACATTACCCATCATTCATATTTTCTCTAATATCATTAGAAAATCTATCAATTTAAAAGCATTCATATTTTTCACTCACAAGAACATGAAATAATTATACTAACTTCATCTATCCAAATATACATGCAATGCATCAAATTTTACCCTACTTCTAATGTCTTTATCATTAATAAATATCTTTGTTAATCAAATATCAAGCAATTGAAGAAGGAGAAGAGATGTTTTGATTCTCAGTTCAAGTAACCATTACTAAATAAGGTCTATTATTCAAATTTTATGATTCACACAACGTATTATCCACACAATCCTTTAAGCAATAATTACTTTTTTTCTAACTATGATAAGAAAAAATTTATCATTTCAACACAGTGTACATAGAAACGTGATTACTTCCCAACACACCATCTACAATAATAAAGATGCAAAAATTATTCTTCAACATTTATCATAATCAACCTTTTATAACATGTTTATCTCTTACATTCATTTAGCACTTATAAATTTATAATTGTTCTGGGGACACATGATATCAAATCAATAATTACTTGTAATAGTCAGGCATAACACAAGTAGGAAATAAAAATAAAGTCAAAGTATCCATTTTTAATCTAAGAAAAGAATGTATGAAATAGGCACATCAAGACTATCTCCAAGATCATCACCACTTTCCCATAAGAACACTAAGGAACACACAAGCATATCTACAACCATGGACATGGGGGAAAACACACCCATCTTTGGGATATTCTCAACTAAGGTTCACACTCCAATGCATCAAAAAAAAGAAAAGGGCTAAGATGTAAGCTTCTCAAAAAACTAAAAAAGAGGGTTGTAATCTTAACCATCTATTGTCATGCTAAGACATATAAGCAAGGAGAGATAACCATTGTAAGGTAGCACAACTACACATCACTCACACCAAACACAATGAGAGCATAACCTAGAGATCCCAGCATATGAACACGAGCTCTGATACCAAAATGTAATGCCCAAAATTTAAACACTCGATTTGACATTAAATAAACTATTTATTCTACTTTGAACATATCTAATTTGTAAAAAAAAACTTTTAAACAATGACATATTATATTAATTAAAGAAACATAGTGTGAACCTATTTGTTATATCATTTAACTAGAATCTAAAATGATAATAAATCTATTTAGATCACTAAAGATTATTATAATGTTCAATAACCAACATGACTTGAAACTGCACACCTACATTTCTCTTTCTTTCCTGTGTATCATATTCTCCTTGCCACTCTATTTTCTGCACTCGTATATATGGCTACACAAATAGATGCATGATATAAAATTTAAAGTTGATTTCATACAACATCATAAGATAAGCTACATCAATAACTTAGCTAAAGCAATCATAAGGTATTTAATGCTAGTTTCAAAAAGAGATGCAAACTATGAAAAATATTGGAAATGGGTGGCAAGATCAAGGAATAACTCAAATGTACAAGACCTAAGGGCCAGACCTAATGAATCAGGGGCTCATCGTAGATGGCTTTGCCTATGTAACTTGCAGAGATATCATAGTTTGGGTTTACAAAACTTAAACCAACTCATACTAGGCATGCCCTAATGGGGGACAAATCACTTTAAAAATCAAATGTGGTATATGCTAGGGAGTATGAATGAATGCTAATATATTTTTACTTGGATGCCAAATTAATAAGATAAATATATTTGAGAGAATTTATGATAATATATCTAGAGAAATTCAATATAGATTCTATATTGTTCAACAAGAGCTCAAACCATGCTTAATGAGATACAAGAGGCAAAGCTAACAATAACTCATAGCATCCAAGTGGAGGAGACTAAGTCACACTACAAGCCTACATAAGAACCACTAAGTTCATTTTATAACACAAATTGAAGTATGCCTATGATAACCTTAAGCTATATAAGAGATCAACGAAAGAAACATAACAAGTGTGTTCGGTACCAACACCAACACATGTAAACTGCTACTAATAATTTCCTTGATACGTACATTTATATTTTCTTCATATCGAAGGTCGATTACATAAGATTATATTTCATAGGAAATGCATCTCTAGGTACATACAAACAAATGATATAACATATCTAAATATGATAAGTGAAAAGAGAGAGAGAGAGAGAGAGAGAGAGATTAAGAAGATGAAGTCTAATGCTAAAACTGATGTCAATGTTGATGTAGAAACTCTGGTCCCCAATGGCAGTTGGCAACACCACTCGACCATGTGGAACCCGTAGGCCCACCCCACCGTGCTAGGAGATGTACACATGACCCAAACACAACAAACAAGAATACACTTGGGAGTAGGCTTACACACACTAATCAAGAGCACTCACATCAATCTCACGAATAGAAAAATATCTATCATCTACTCTTTAAAATGTAATATATTAAGAGTGATACTCAATCTACAATGAGGTTAGGTGATAGGAGAAAAAAAAAGGGAAACTGTCATCATGTAGCACAAGTAGCTCACACAAATGGATAATTTTCTCATAGAAGGTCTCATATTTTTATCTCATTCTGAGCCCAACAAACTCTAAGGCACGAGGAGAGTACACATGAGTCACACGTAATCCACTTTCACATTATGCATCATTACTAGTTTCATATTACTCCCAATAATCCAATCAAGTGATTACTCAATGTGGTGACATATTGAAGGCCACTTACCAATTGTTCCTATCATCTACACCCAAGGTTCATCGTGTTTCACATGAAAATGACATAAAAAATACCCATGGTATTAATACTAAGTTACATTCACAATAGGTTTCATTAAACATAATTTTTCATCTTCTCAATTTGCTAAAATTCACAAAGCATAAACTTTTTAACATCTATGTCGATAAAGGTTAAATGTAGAATCAACCATTATATCATTATAGACATGCCAAATATATCACTCAAATTCACAATCGATAATTTTTATTTAATTTTAAATACACGCACACAAAGCAACTTAAATGTTTGATTTCACTATTCATAATTCATCCAAATATTCAAATGACTATAACTAATTGAAAATGAACTCGAATTTATTCAAATAAAAAATTCTATTATCTATCCATAATTCCCGATAATAATATGAAATTAAAACACTCCAATTCTACTTTTCAATTTTTATGCAAAAACCAACACTATGACATCCTCCATTAATGGTGCTAAAAAAACTTAAAAATTCAAAGTTTGAAATTAAAAAATCTAAAGATACCCTCTGGTTCTAAATTCACCCAACACCCCTCTTTTAACATAAAATTCTCATTTCCACCATTTCTAAAAATTTGGGCAGCATAACACTACCTAGGGCACATTTTTAATATTTTATTTAAAACTAATGCTACAATGCATGAAACCAAACCATGTAACATTGAAAAATATTCTAAATATTATTACTAAACAAACAAAAATTATTTGTATTAAAAAGATTGAGTATAGAGATAAAAATCAACAAAACTCTACCTCAACTTATGTAAAATTTCAAAATTGAAGAACTTTTCACATACCCAATCCTAGCTTTAATCCTTTGGACAACAAAAAAGATTTGAGGAGACTAATCCATTGAGCTCCTAACCACAAAATTATTTTCAATAGATTTCTTCCAATAAAAGAATCAAATTTTGAATGTGGGAGGGTTTAGAGAGTTTCAAAAAATCCTAAAAATAAAATTAAGTGTCAAAATAAACTCCTTTCTTCACTTTTTTCTTTTTAAAAATATTTAAAATAACTAATTAATAAGATCTGTTCCGCATTCTCAAATGTCTAATTTATATTTTTAATATAATGTCTATCAAAATGAGCACATATATGACATATTTAGCTCTTTTAAAAAATATCAATTAATCTCTTTCAAATATTTAATAATCATTTACGTTATAAAATTTAATATATCGTTAAATCACATATTTCATAAACAATCACTTCCTTTTCAACCATAATTACTCCCAAGTGCCCCAAACAATATACAAACATTAATTCATCATTCAAAGTCATATAATAATCTATTTAAACTCATTTAATCAAAATTAACCATTGAATCATAACATCATTAATTTAAACATAAACTCATAATCAAGAATGAAATTCCTACGAAATGCATCTAAACACAAAGACACTCTTTACGGGTATCCACATAGGGTTAGGGCCATTAGCATTACCATAAGATGGTAACCAGATATAATAAGGGTCTTTGCAAAGACAAATTGCCCTTAATTTAGCACGAGGCTAGGCTTAGGGAAAATTGGCCAATGTGACATCTCTGAATAACCACCATTGGGGAAAAAGGCATGCTCAGACCTGTGAAGCCAGGTGAAGTCAATGTCTGGTACCTGCCCAAGTTAGTGCAATAGCCAAAGCAACATAAACATATACAGTGTCAACAATAGGCAAGGGAGGGGAACAAGACATCGTGTGGATCGCGCAAGCAGTTGACTACGAATTTGTTCCACCTTAGGCACACCCATCATAGATCATCATCATAAGCATGTTCATGATCTCAAGTCATCCTCAACGACATCATGTAATTATTTATTAACAATATAACCACCCACTATATTTAAATAACAAGGGCTATCAAGAGAAATCATCAATATATATTACTTACCATTTAACTATGGTGCTGATAACAACCATAGCCTTACCAAGGCCAGTATGTCGAGTGTCACTAATCATCTGTTATATTATAAAATATCATCAAGGGTCATTGGTAAGTGTTAAGATCATTAATCATCATTGGTACCATAAATTATTACGTTTACTGACTAATATCAATATCATCATGAAATCAACCTACAATGCCATGAGGCTACCATAACATTTATGCTAAAGGACATACTTAGACAATACTATGGGATTATTTCACATCTACTTCCATTACTAAAATCACAAGTATAATTTACTATCAACATAAATATAATCATAATCCATCTAAGCTAACATGTGAGCATCATTGTTATCATATATGAATATCAAATAATAGTAAAATCTCACCAAAGATTATTAACTAACTTTATTGTATTTCACTTAATGCTAGCACATGTTTCTAGTGAGATTAACGAGTATTTAGTATCAAGTATACTTACCTCATTTCTCTTGCAATCCAGGGTCATAGGTCATATTACTTTTTTTGCAATGATAGGGTTGGAGTGGCACTACAGCTAAATTAATTAAATTATTGAATTAAATAATCCTTAATTTCTTTGAGGAAAACCACTTAATTTTCCCTCCATTTGAAAACACCTCAAATATTTTTACTCAACCAAGGTTTGACCATGATCAACTCACTCTACCCCCTACCCTTAGGAAAATTGCTATAAATACAAGCCATTTTCTTTGTGTTTGGGATCCAAGAAATTCAAGAGCAAAGCATCCTTATTATAGGCATTTGGAAAGCATTTGAGAGCTTTTGATAGTATTTCAACATTTGCATAACATTTAGAGTATCATTTTTAGAAGCATTTGTTGATTTTATAGCATGAACCATGAGCATTTGAATAGAAAGCACACATATCTTTGAGCATTTGAGATAGATTAGAGCATGTTTATCATTTTCTTCTCATTCTAGGATTGTCCTTGAGAGAAATTAAAGCTGAGAGCTCTCTTAACAAAGCTTAGATAGAGAACTATGAGATGTCATGGATTTAACTTCAATTCTTAGATTAAATTGTATTTTCTTTCCATAGAGTTGTTATTAGTCCTAATTTCATGAAGGTGTAATCTCACACACACAAATGGCGCCCACCGTGAGGATTTAGGCCTCATTTCTAACGTTTTTATCTTAAATATTTTGTGTGTTTTGCATTATTTTTTGTGTTATTTTGCAGGAAACAAGAGAAGACCCACCTATGAAGCATTCAGAGCCACCTATGAACAGAAAAGCACTGCGTATAGAGTTTCTTTTGTCTCTGTCTTTCTTTCTTAGGCCGCCTGTGGATTTTCCCAAGCCACCTTTTAAGATTTAAAAGTTTCTTTCAAATTTTTTATTTACGCGTAGTAACAGTTAAATGCCACGTATTAGCTGTTAAATGTCATGTAGATCTTCCTGATTTAAATCAAGTTTTTAATGATTTTCTCACTGTTTTAACTCTTTGTGTTTTTCATTGCTACAGATGAAATATCATCCGAAAGTGCAGAAACCAGAGAAGTGAGTCACAAGGCCTAGCAAAGAGGTAAGGATTAAGAATAAACAAGATAATCAAATGCATGCATCTAATCTTTTAGAAAGCTTATTCTAAGAACACCTTTATGATCACTATATTAAAGTGTTTTTTGCTTATAAAGAAAAAATTTCTACTCTTTGATTGGTTGTTCTTTAAGCTTTGATTTGACAAATTTGATTTAAAAGAGATTTTAGGAGTGAAATGGTCAATTTATTTTCCAAGTCTTTCTTCACTTTGTTTCAATTGTGTTGACTAACTTGTTGGAGGATCTGGAGTGGGAATGATCACCACTAGGTGAGTTGAAAATAAGTACAAATCAATCAAAAATGTGCTTAGCCTTTGCTAGCTTTGAAAATAAGGTATTTATCTTATCAAGCTTGCATTGATTAAATTGTGACTTTCTTTTAAATCTAGTCTACTCATAAAAATCCTTTTAAATTGTCTAAAGTGAACAGGCATTAGGCATATGCTCTTCACTTTTTGAAGTGAATCAGAAAGCCAAATGTGCAAAGTCAATTTAGTGCAAAGAAAAGGATAAGGAATTGAACCACACATTTTAATTTTAAGAACCTCCTTGTCAAGAGGTTGAAAATGAACAATTTATGCTTGAAGTGTTTGGAACAAAGGAAGATAATAGGGATATGTTATTCACTCTTTGAGTGAATCAAATTCTCAAACTTGCTGGACTAATTTCAATTTTCTCTTTCCATATACATGCTAGCTAAAATAAAGCTTTAGAGGGCCTGCTTCCTGAGATTTTTGTTACGAGGATGGTGAGAGGGAATGACCCAAAGTGGGAGGTAATCGCTTTTTCTACGATATCATCCAACCCACTATAAATAAATACACTTTACCTTAATCAGAAAGTGACTAAACCTTGTGCAAGTCATCCTCACTTCCTCGACTAGTCGTTCAGGATTTTGCAAAATCATACTTTCATGCGTGTGGGAAGCCCGCAAGGGGGTAAAGGAACTTGGAAATATTTAGAATGGAGGTGATTTAAAACCTTGTTAAATAGTAAACCTACCTTTTTAGAGCCATTGTTAAAAGCCAAATTTGACTCTAGGTAGATTTCTTTGAAGAACTTCTTGTTTTAAACCTGTAAAAACATCCAAGAACATACACTTTTAGTGTTGTTTTAGGGATATGGTTCAAATTTGATGTGTGTGTTGAGTTTATACTTTATTTTCACGCAAGAATCTTCTATAACAAATTTGATCAAAACCTTTAAACTTTTAAAATTTAAAAAAATTCAAAATTTCAACTTTGATCAGCAAAGAGCCGCCTACAAACAATTCTGTGCCGCCTACAAACAATTCAATGCTGCCTATAAAAACTTTTGTGCCACCTACAAACTGTAGAGTGTCATGTAGAGTAATTCCAGTAACCGCATACCAACATTTAAAGGCCGCCTACACACAAGCAAGTGCCACCCAGAAACAAAGAAGGGAAAATAGGGAGCATTTCTTAAGGGTTTGGAAAGATTTTGAAATCATATTTGGATACCCTTTTCAGAGTTATTTCTATCTAGTGCAACAAATAGATCATATTCCTTTGAATATCTATAATTATGAATCTATTTGAAAGATGAGTCAATCCTATGGAAAATCAAGATCAAAATCTCCATAGGACTCCATACGATGAAGTAACTAAATATGAAATATTGGAGGCATCCCAAGATCCTAGGTTTATGGAGACAATGCACTTAATTTTGAAGAAGGATAAAGAAGCATATTTCCATAAATATGACACATTGACCTTAAGGAAGAATGAGGAAAAAAAAAAGATACATCATCTAACACACCATCATTAAGATCAATTTTTCATTTTCTTTATGATGATGGGCCATTTGTATCTTCATCTTCTTCACGAAATGAAACATTTAAGTGCAACAAACCTATCTTGGATCAAGAAAAATTTAATGACCACCCTATTTGTGATCAAGATAATAAAAATAATGAAGAGCAAGGTATCACTCTCAAGAAAGATCTAATGCAGAAACCCCTCTTTAGCAAGGTTTCTCCCATAGCCTTTACTCCTTTCATCCTTCATCCATCTCACAAAGCTTCACAACTATCTAAAATTCCTCCACAAAAGGGCAAGCCTAATGATCATACTTTTCACGTTGACTATGTCTACTCTCAAGGGATACCTCTAAAAAAAACCCAAGAGGTTGAAAAGGAACAATTTATGCTTGGAGTGTTTCGAACAAAGGAAGACAATAGGGATATGCTCTTCACTCTTTGAGTTAATCAAATTCCCAAACTTGTTGGACTAAGTTTAATTTTTTCTTTCCATATACATGCTAGCTAAAATAAAGCTTTAGAGGGTCTGCCTCCCGAGATTTGCCTTAAGAGGATGGTGAGAGGGAATGACCCAAAGTGGGAGATAATCATTTTTTTCATGATATCATCCGACCCACTATAAATAAATGCACTTTACCTTAATTGAAAAGTGACTAAACCTTGTGCAAGTCATTCTCACTTCATCGATTAGTCCTTCGGGATTGTGCAAAATCATAATTTTGTGTGTGTGGGAAGCCCGCAAGGGGGTAAAGGAACTTGGCAAGATTTAGAGTGGAGGTGATTTAAAACCTTGTTAAATAGTAAACCTGCCTTTTTAGAGTCATTGTTAAAAGCCAAATTTGACTCTAGGTAGATTTCTTCGAAGAACTTCTTGTGTTAAACCTGTAAAAACATCCAAGAACATACACTTTTAGTGTTGTTTTAGGGATATGATTTAAATTTGATGTGTGTGTTGAGTTTGTACTTTATTTTCATGCAAGAATATTCTGTAACAATTCTGATCAAAACCTTTAAAATTTTAAAATTAAAAAAAATTGAAAATTTTAACTTTGATCAGTAAAGAGCCACCTACAAAACATTTTGGGCTACCTACAAACTGCAGAGTGCCACGTAGAGTAATTCCAGTAACTGCGTATCAATATTTAAAGGCTGCATACACACAAGCAAGTGCCACCCAAAAACAAAGAAGGGAAAACAGGGGGCATTTCCTGAGGGTTTGGAAAGATTTTGAAATTATATTTGGATACCCTTTTCAGAGTTATTTCTATCCAGTGCAACAAATAGATCATATTCTTTTGAATATCTATAATTATGAATCTATTTGAAAGACAAGTCAATCCTATGGAAAATCAAGATCAAAATCTCCATAGGACTCCATACGATGAAGTAACTGAAGATAAAATATTGGAGGCATCCCAAGATCCCAGGTTTATGGAGACAATGCACTTAATTTTGAAGAAGGATAAAGAAGCATATTTCCATAAATATGACACATTGGCCTTAAGGAAGAATGAGGGAAAAAAAAGATACAATATCTAACACACCATCGTTAAGATCAATTTTTCATTTTTTTTATGATGATGGGCCATCTGTATCTTCATCTTCTTCACGAAATGAAACATTTAAGTGCAACAAACCTATATTGGATCAAGAAAAATTTAATGACCACCCTATTTGTGATCAAGATAATAAAAAGAATGAAGAGCAAGGTATCACTCTCAAGAAAGATCTAATGCACAAACCCCTATCTAGCAAGGTTTCTCCCATAGCCTTTACTCCTGTCATCCTTCGTCCATCTCACAAAGCTTCACAACTATCTAAAATTCCTCCACCAAAGAGCAAGCCTAATGATGATACTTTTCATGTTGACTATGTCTACTCTCAAGGGCTACCTCTAAAAGAAACCCAAGAGGTTGAAAAGGAACAATTTATGCTTGAAGTGTTTGGAACAAAGGAAGACAATAAGGATATTCTCTTCACTCTTTGAGTGAATCAAATTTCCAAACTTGTTGGACTAAGTTCAATTTTCAATTTTCATATACATGCTAGCTAAAATAAAGCTTTAGAGGGCCTGCCTCCCGAGATTTGCCTTAAGAGGATGGTGAGAGGGAATGACCCAAAGTGGGAGATAATCATTTTTTCCACGATATCATCCGACCCACTATAAATAAATGCACTTTACCTTAATTAGAAAGTGACTAAACCTTGTGCAAGTCATCCTCACTTCATTGAGTAGTCCTTCGGGATTGCATGTGGGAAGCCCGCAAGGGGGTAAAGGAACTTGGCAAGATTTAGAGAAGAGGTAATTTAAAACCTTGTTAAATAGTAAACCTACCTTTTAGAGTCATTATTAAAAGCCAAATTTGACTCTAGGTAGATTTCTTTGAAGGACTTCTTGTGTTAAACCTATAAAAACATCCAAGAACATACACTTTTAGTGTTGTTTTAGGGATATGATTCAAATTTGATGTGTGTGTTGAGTTTGTACTTTATTTTCACGCAAGAATATTCTGTAACAAGTCTGATCAAAACCTTTAAACTTTTAAAATTCAAAAAAATTGAAAATTTCAACTTTGATCAGCAAAGAGCCGCCTACAAACAATTCTAGGCCACCTACAAATAATTTTGTGCCGCCTACAAACTGTAGAGTGCCATGTAGAGTAATTCCAATAACCATGTGTCAATATTTAAAGGTCTCCTACACACAGGAAAGTGCCGCCCAAAAACAAAGATGGGAAAATAAGGGGCATTTCCTGAGGGTTTGGAAAGATTTTGAAATCATATTTGGATACCCTTTTCAGAGTTATTTCTATCCAGTGCAATAGATAGATCATATTCCTTTCAATATCTATAATTATGAATCTATTTGAAAGACGAGTCAATTCTATGGAAAATCAAGATCAAAATATCCATAAGACTCCATACGATGAAGTAACTGAAGATGGAATATTGGAGGCATCCCAAGATCCCAAGTTTATGGAGACAATGCACTTAATTTTAAAGAAGGATAAAGAAGCACATTTCCATAAATATGACACATTGACCTTAAGGAAGAATGAGGAAAAAAAAAGATACATCATGTAACACACCATCATTAAGATCAATTTTTCATTTTGTTTATGATGATGGGCCATCTGTATCTTCATCTTCTTCACGAAATGAAACATTTAAGTGCAACAAACCTATCTTGGATCAAGAAAAATTTAATGACCACCCTATTTGTGATCAAGATAATAAAAATAATGAAGAGAAAGGTATCACTCTCAAGGAAGATCTAATGCACAAACCCCTATCTAGCAAGGTTTCTCCCATAGCCTTTACTCCTTTCATCCTTCATCCATCTCACAAAGCTTCACAACTATCTAAAATTACTCCTCTAAAGAGAAAGCCTAATGATGATACTTTTCATGTTGACTATGTCTACTCTCAAGGGCTACCTCTAAAAGAAACCCCAGCTAACTTACATCTTGTTGCATATCATTTCCATGCTTCAAAGACCTTTGACCCCAAAGCTTCATGTGCTTCAATTCCTATTCAAAAGGATTCTCCACCATTCTTTCAAACATTCCCCATGCATATCCAATTATCTACCTTGTCCTTAGAAGTGGCTCCATGTCAAGAGGATAATCCAAAGAGCAAAGAAACAAGTATCAATAAAGATCAAGATCAAGATCAAGATGTTATACAATACCCTCCCATATGTGATGAAGGTCCCATATCCATAGAAGCTTGTGATGATCCCCTTGCACCGTCTCATGTATTCCAAGATGATATCCTTCCATTTCACGAACAAAGTGTCCTTCCAAGCTCCATATCTAGTCCACTTCCCAAGCAAGATCAAGATATCCCTTCCATCATTTCCAATGAACATATTGAAAATCAAGAGAACAAAAACCACTCTACACCATTTGAAGATCCTTGTCAAGTTTGAAGTATCCCATCAACTCCTTGTCACGATCCTCCATATTCACCTCAAGAAACCATCATTCCTCCAAATCCCTTGCATGAGAATAAATCCCTTCAAGATTTATTTGATCCTATCAAAGTTTCTCCTATGAAAGCTACTCATGAGCCTATTGGTATCAAGATAAATCTTAAAGATGAGAGCCATGGAAATATAACTCATGCCAAAGATATTGATATCCCTTTCACACCTTATCTCCCTCCATTCAAGCGCAACCATATTCCTTCACCATCCTCCAAATCCATTTTGGGTTCCTATGTCCCAAAGCTAAAGTCTTCATCCCTTCCATCCATATTGGGTCCATATATTTCTCCATCAACCATTCCTACCATCCCTAGCTCTCCATCCACTTACCCTACCATGTATCAAGATCAACGAAGGCACACATAATTGAGTAATTTTTAAACACCCATCCATATGAACCCTTCATATTCTTCCTCTTCACCCAAAATTCCTAAGTCTTTTGGAAGTAATTTGGATGCGCAACATAAAAAGAAAAATCCAAGAATCCACATGTGTGTAAAGATCACCACGTCCCATCTAATCTACATGTGAATGAAAAGAAAAAATAATTATCCAAAAGACCACAAAGGTCCACCAAGAAAAAAGAAAAATCAAAGAAAATATGGGTTCCTAAATCCATCATTAAAGAAATGCATTCAAAAGAATCACAAGAGAAAGAAAAATCGAAGACTATGTGGATTCCCAAGTCACTTTTGAAAGACTTGCACACAAAAGAAAGATCAAAGTTGACATTCAAGCTTCCAAAGGCTTCCATTCCATCTCCTTCCAAAAATTTTCCACATTCCAAGACTACTTTGGGTTCCTACATCCCAAAATCCACTACCTCGAATACATCCTTACCTCCTTCATCCATTGTTCCTCCATCATTCCACCACCCTTCAAAGTGTGTGTCAAAGTTGATCTTTCCAACATTTCCATCCACTACATACCTTCTTCTTATCCTCACATTCTTTATCCAACACATACTTTCCATCTTCCCATCCCTCTTATCCAATATATGGCAGAAAACGTTCACCACCATCTACCCTTATCTTCCATATCTATCCTTTGTCATCACCTTATCAATATCTTTGAGAATCCTAGCCATCACCATTGTTTATTATACCATATCTTTCAGAGGAGCATTATCCAAAGAGCCAAATGTTGGGGACATATTAAAAAATACAAAAAAAAAAGAAAGAATTGAAAAAAAAAAGAGAAAAATGCCTTGGTGAAAATCAGGTAAAGCAGGCACCTTAGTAGCAAAAGTAAAGAGAAATCAATCCATCCTATGGTGAAAACCACTTCTTATGGCACCTTGGACAAGTACCATGATGAAAACCTGGCAAACAGGCGTCCTATGCAATTCCTTCCTCTTGCACTCTACACTTGGGGGCAAGTTTCATCCATGTTATCCTCCATCTTCCATATTCTACCATTCATCTCACTTGCATCCATATTCCCTCTTTTACCTATGGTCTTGACAAGGTTGAACATATCCATGAGCATCAAGTATCTTGACACCGTTATCCTTTCCATCAGCTTATTCACTTGTTGCATCCATGCTACCCTATCATGATCTTGCTTCTCCCCAATCCACCTTCATTATTCCTATGAAATCTTTCCATAATCCCAAAATCATCCCCTCATGGCCTCCATCATCCATTTATCATGATCGTGCTATCCTATCCACATCTTACCCAAATTGATCCATTGGTCTTGATTAAAAATGAAGGATGTAAAGTGCAATATTTGTTATCAAAACCTCTTGACATGTCCACTCTTTTTGGACCACTCACTTGTTAGAGTAATAGTCCTTTGAGTTATTAATTAAATCATTTCGATCTAATTACTAACTCACCTATTCACTCTAGTTGGCTTTAGCTAACCTTAGGGTTTCCCTTTTAAGGTTTCGTGATTCCTTTATAAGGATTCACCTCTTTTGTTTTAGACACGGAATTTTTCATCATCACATTGTAATCTAGAAACATATCATTAATATATTGTTTTCTTGAGCACATGATGTCTCCTCTGGCTTTTTGGCCACCATAGTTTCTTTCTGTCTTCTGTCTTTGCTTCTTCCATGTGACAGGTTTGCATGCAGGTGTTCTTGGGAGATTAGCTTTCAGCCTAATCTAACATGGTATCAGAGCTTGCCTGCTACTCGCTGTTCTGGTTTTGTTGAAGCAAGCTCTTTGCGGTACGAGGGTTTGAAGCTTTCATCTTTCTCTAGTATTTTTTATTAGATCTGAGGGGTCTCTATTTTTTGGTGCACTTTGGACCAAAACTAACCTCATGGTTGCGTCTGAAAGGCCCAAAATTCTCAGGATCCATATAAAATATGTCCGTTTTGGACACCAGAGTGTCTGGGTGAATTTTTTTGGCTCTCTAGAGCCGTACGAGCTCGGTTTTCGAGACAAAAATTTAAAAAAAATATTTTTTTAATGTTTTTCACGTTAAAAATAATGCAGGCTATTGTTTTCAAATGGCACCACCGCTGGGTTGCCGGCACTCCACCGCCGTCGGCTGGCACTCGGCCCCCATCCTGCGGGCTCTGTCCTCCCCCGGCGCCCCTGCCACCGGCCACCCTCCTCTGGTACCCCCACCCTGCGGCCACCTCCGCTCACTACCTTCGGCACTGAATGCCTCTCGGCCCCACACAGCTCCGCCGGCCTCTGCCTCCTGGCTCCCGCTGTTCAGCCTGACTCCGGTACCGCCGCCTAGCTCTGCCCGGTTTCGCCGCCTGCAGCGCCGCCCGGTGGGGGTTTAGCACTTTTTTGCTGGCCAACTGTCATATCCATGACCAAGAGCTCCATTTTCAGCCCCTGCACACGCCATGCGCCCAAGGGCCCATTTTTTTTAGCCCCAGGGGCTTAAAACCTGCCTTTTAGAGCTTTTTTGGGCCCTTGTCACCTTTTTCGCTCTATCTGGAGCATACAGAGGCCTTTTTTGGACTTTGTTATATCGTCAGAAAGCTCATTTCAAGATCTTTTTGACTGTAGTGATTAAGATTTTTGGATCTACTATTTTGATAGTGTTTTTTGCTTTCAAATTCTAATGTCTTCTATTTTCCTTCTAGGAGCCATATCTGGCTCATCCGGACTCCATTTTTGGCAAACCAGATATCGTCGAAAAGCTAGTTTAGTGAGCTATTCAGTTGCTGGGGTATTTTTTCTAGATTCTACTCTAGGTACTCTCTCCTCTAAGTTTGGCATCTTTCACACTCTGGCAGATTACTTGGGTTCTACAGGTCCTAGGATCTCTTCTTCTAATCTTCTGGCTCACTTTACTTTCTATCTTCTGAGCTTGTATGCTTCTCTTCTGTAGCATTCTTTATTCTATAAATGCACTAAGATAAAGTGCCTTCTTCTGCATTTCTGAGATTTTGAACACCTTGTGTGTGTGGTACTTGCACTATGTTATAAAGTGCCATGGGGGGTTATGATGTTATGCCATTTTGTGCTCATCCACCTTTGTCAAGTGAGCATACCTTCCATGACATTAGCCCATGTTGTGTGTCGGTGACACCACCCTTTATCCTGTGCTTGTACTTCTATTGCACTGTTGGTGTTCCTGATTCTTCTTTCTACAGATATTTCTGGCATTGCATTTCAGTGTTCCTGTCACCTCTCCCTATTCAGCATTATGGGGGGGTTCACCTGTTGGTTCTATTGCTTCCTTTGTTTGATTGATCAGCTCTTCAGACTTTGTCTTCTCTACCTGGTCATGCACTTCAGTGGGGGTTCCAGCAGTTTCTTCTGACAGAGTTTTTAGCTTCATGCTTCGGAGATGCTTCTTGCTTTTTCTTTTTCCTCTCTTTGGGAATTTTCCTAGATTGAAGGCTCAGTTTCCTTCATCTAGTTTATTTCTTGTACTTGGGTACCTGATCAGGCCTTGTTGTCGAGACCCTTCTTTCCTTCTTTCTATAGTAGTTTCCTAGGTTTTGCTTCTCCCTAAGCTTATCTTAAGGGGGGGTGTTAGAGAAATAGTCCTTTGAG
The DNA here is from genome assembly GCA_018584345.1 of Thuja plicata. Lineage (NCBI taxonomy): Eukaryota > Viridiplantae > Streptophyta > Pinopsida > Cupressales > Cupressaceae > Thuja > Thuja plicata. The sequence goes on along the minus strand of MU228403.1, from coordinate 3,065,615 downwards.
TTATTAATTAAATCATTTTGATCTAATTACTAACTCACCTATTCACTCTAGTTTGCTTTAGCTAACCTTAGGGTTTCCCTTTTAGGGTTTCATGATTCCTTTATAAGGATTCACCTCTTTTGTTTTAGACACGGAGTTTTTCATCATCACATTGTAATCTAGAAACATATCATTAATATATTATTTTCTTGAGCACATGATGTCTCCTCTGGCTTTTTGGCCACCATAGTTTCTTTCTGTCTTCTATCTTTGCTTCTTCCATGTGACAGGTTTGCATGCAGGTGTTCTTGGGAGATTAGCTTTCAGCCTAATCTAACATCACTTTCATGACATCAGTTCATTATCCTATATGCTATCTAGCCTTGCATCATTGGCTTTCATTTCTTATCCAAAAACATGTTTTGCATTGATATATCCTTTTTCCTTAGCTTGGGTAATCTTGAGGAGATGGTTCTACAGGTCACATTCGCATGTTTCATCCATCATGGCCTTTCCATTTCTAATCCATCAGCTTGAAAATCTATCTTTCATGTCCTATACCTTGCTAGACATTGGAGGAAAACCAATGTGATCTTGTTTGAGAAATGGTAAAATCTAAAAATTCTAGAAATCTAAAAAACCTAAATTTTTTTGAAATATCTCTAAAAAATCAAAAAACCAAAAAATCTAAAAAATCTAAAAATCTAAAATCTCTAAAAAATCCAAAAACATTTAAAAATTCCAAAAAAATTCCAAAAATCTTTTCATAACATCTTTGAGCTGCATTGTTAAGACCTTTGTCACATACTTGGTTTCATTTTCCCAAGCTTTATACATGGTTCACTTATCACTTGGGGGAAAATCATTGGTTTTGGTACTAAACAAATTCAAGAGTGCTAAATTTTGGTCACACAACAGAAAAAGATTTTCAGATTTAGAGGAGAGATAATATAAAACCTTTGATGGATATCATTGTTCAACCTAAATAGTTTGATCATATAACTTGATCCTTGAGCTTCATTGACCTTATTTTATCAGGATTAAAAAATTGACAACACCCTAACTGATCAGCACGTTTGGAATTTTTGTTTTGAAAATCTTGATACATTACAAAACACTTAGAATTTTTGATGAATTTTTTCATTGAATTTTTTGAGTCATGTTCTTTTTAGCTAATCGATGATGTTTCGACTAGATTGACGATGATGAAAATATGATATTTTCTTAACTTCTATGTGACTATTTTGAGGAAGATTCTTTAACTTGTATGAATTCGTCTAACGACATGGTCATCAAAAAACTAGATCGAGGACATTCATATAGGAAGGAGGGTTAACCTTTGTTTTTTTACACAAAAGGATACCTTGGCTATTTAGATTTTCAATAACTTAATACCAACATCCACTTGCAACATTGAATCCAATTAAACCAGTATTCATACTCCCATAGTTACTCATTTAACTAGTGAGGGTTGTACTAGTTTCCAAAGGGGTTACCAAATGAGATGAAAGTCATATTTATATTCTTATGGTCACAGTGGCACCAGTAAATATTGTATCAACTCCTAGTTCCACAACGCTCAATGATGAAAATATATCTCTGTTTCCATTTCTTTCACAAACCTCAAGGACAATTAGTTGCATTGCATTGCATTTTCATGATAGATTAATTGCATGTTTAAAATATTTTCCTTAATCAAGGGGGTGGAAGTTAATCATGGTTACATCATCACATGTCTGATCCATCAAATTGATCAATGCTACATCAGGAATATTATCACTATACATCTGCTCACCTATGGGAAACCTCACCATCTGATCAACTTGAAGAAACCTAACTCTGTTTATCCCCATCCCTATATCTGCACCTAACTCATATGAAATGCCCCTATCTATCAACCTCCCACCATTAATCTTTCCATCCAATGCAATCCAATCGAAAATCAATCAGTCAAATCATCCAATTGATCATCTAATGTCAATCATTTATCCTATCATCCATTTTCTCATTTTGAGCGCATCAAATTTCCTAACTCTACATCTTGAGGAGGGAAAATCAATCCATTTGTTTATTTCTCTAGATCTTGAGAGCAAATTATCAGTTTATCCAATCAATCCATCAACATACCTATCCTATCTGATTGACATCAATACAACATCAATCAAGTGATTCTGACTGACATCAAGTGATATCCAATCATCATCACCTTATCTCAAACATCACCAAAATTTTCTCAATTATAGTTGTTATCATCAAATTCTCTTCACACTGGGTATGTTTTGTCACCAGGATCATCATCAATGTTTTTCAGAAATGCAATCATCTTAGATCTATTTTATCAGCAATATTCATCAAATTTTTCACATCTGAGATCAATATGCTTTCATTTCTGATGGGGCATCATCATATCATCAAACTGAGATTCTGCATCATATATTATATCAAATCTGGTGCATTATAATTTCAACCTTTTATCAGTGGGGCATCAAATCAAGTTTCACATCAAGGTTTCACATCAAGTTTCACATCAGGGTTTCATATGTCATGCCCAAAAATCTCACGCCCAAAAATGCAACAACTTTTTTTTTTTTTGAAAGGTAAAATTAAAGCCAAGAGGGTCTAAGGGGAATCATGACTGTGTGTCAACCTCCCTCAACCCAAGGTCACCTTCTAAAGTTAAAGTTACACAAGGTGTTATTTAATTACAGATTTCCCTAGAGTTAAATCTAGGCTAACGTTCAAAAACAATGCAAAGTAAGGTTCTATGATTTTACGTGTCATCCCCTTTATATTTTAATAGAGTTTGATGATGTGGAGAGGGAGACTCCCTATGCTTAGTCTCCAGGGACAATCGATAATATAGTAGGGTGGTAGCTTACAGATAGTATGTTATTAAACACCCTAGGATAAGGCACTTACATAATATTATTTTTATAATGACCAATATACTGGCCACATATATTTGCCACATAAAAATAACATTATAAGTCCCTAAGTTTAAATTAAAACTTTTATTTAGACTCTCCCCAAATAAAAATTTCTAAATTAGATTATTAAATTATTGTTTAATTAATGGCTATGGGAAATTGGATTTCGTAGAGAATCTTATAACTTAAATTTTAAGGCTAGAAAATCTAATTAAAAGATTTAAAATAATTTAATGTCGAACTGTAAATTGCAATAGTTTAATTAATAATTTATTTTACTAAATCCTTGATTCTCAACGAATCTCATTTTAAAAAGGCAATCTCAAAGGAAAGTAATAATGTTAATAGATTCGTTTGTTAGGTATGACTATACCATACCGTTAATTAATTACTAAAATATAATTTATCGCAATTCAACTAATAAAGTCTCTATAAGTTATTATCCTAATGAGAAATTGATTAAATTAATTTATATACCCCAACATTACTACACATGTTATAATTATATTTACCCACTAACATGTATTAAATCATCTCATTTTACAAAAAGGTTAACCTTACAATTACCTAATAAAAGGCCCTATATAAACAAAATGGCATGAGATTAAATCACCTCATTAAAAGATATTCTAAAATTAAAGGGAGAGATTATGTTTTTAAAAGAACAAGTTTTCCTTTCCCTCTCATATGGAATCCCTAACCCTAGGGTCCAAATAGAAAGTAGCTAAAATTTTTTTTTTGTTTCTTCATTATTCTCTTTCTCTCTCTCTCTCTCTCTTTTTTTTCTTCTTGCAGATCTGCAAATCAATGGACGAAGGAAGGAAACCCTAATTATATCTTATATATATTCAAATATATATATATACATACATTACTGTATGTATATATATATTCTTTTTTTCTGCATATCGGAATTCTTGTTTAGGTTTCCATGGAGGCGGCTGCCTATTTTTTTTGTTAAGGGGGCGACGGATTGGATTTGCGGGGGGGTCCATCCCACTGCTAGGCAGCCGAGCCCCCATAGCTAGCACAGTCGGTGGCTCCACCGCCGTTGTGCCAGTCTGTGGCATCTGCGGCCACCACAGCCAGTGGGGGGTTTTACCCTCCCCACGCGGCTCTCCATAGAGAGGCCGCAAGGTGGGGTGGGCTTTAGCCCGCCCTGCCCTTTTCTTTTCTTTTATTTAAATTTTTTTTTTGTTTTAGTTTATATTTTTTTTTGTTTAAAATATATATATATAGGTGTGTGTGTATACTTCTTTTAAAGACAAAAAAAAACTACTGCAACAAAAATAAATATGAATATGAATATTTTTTTTTTAAAATAGCATGTAATATATATATATATATATGTGTGTGTGTGTGTGTGTGTGTGTGTGTGATATTGCAAAATAAAACTTGCTGTTAATATTTCTTTGATTAAAAGGGAGTGGAAAAACATATTTTATAGAGGAATTCATTTTTTCTTTATGTAAATAAATAAGCATAAATATGGTAGCATAACATGTTCAAATGACAGATTTTTAAATACAAAGGTATATACATGATTCAAGTAATAGATTTATGTATGTTTCTATAAAAAATTTATATACTCCTATTTTTCTCTTATTTCATTATTGCAACATTAAGGAACATAAAATAATAAGATTTATACAATATCTATCTTAACATTGAAAGGAAATTTTATTTACTCAAGAGCCAAATACAAATGCATGGAGTTGTCAACACTAATATTTTCTTACAAAAATATTTTCAAGAAATACATAAATTAGTCACATGGCTAAATACAATAATCTCATCATTTTCCATTTAATTAGACAGAAGTTCATGGCTTTTCATATGTAAAAAAAAAAATGTCTCTTTCTCCCTAGTCCATTCCAAGCTTCAATATGACTCCAACTTCAAATTTTCAAAACAAACCAAGGGACACAAGAAACCATGGGCCACTCTCCACCCAACCTAGGCCTCTTATGAGGCCACTCCCGAGCTTGAAAAACCAAACAAAGGTGGGTAACAATCATGCAACAACCAACAATAAAAGAGAAACATGAACAACTCACATAAAACTCTCATTCCCAAAGGCTTTCACAATGGATCACTCAAAGATCCTATATGGGGTGAAGTGGACCAAATACCCAAGGGAGAAGGCCAAATCCAAAACTTACAATCCAAGTCCTCACATGGCTACCCAAACACTTCCTTTCTCGTTATCAACGAAGAACAACAACATACCCTTATGACCCCAAAATAAAGTAACAACAAGGGAGGCTTCATGGAGCCCATAATCCATGATTTTTCTCTCTCCTCCTTGAGGAGAGACTCTACACCAAGGGCTATCATAACTCCTCCACCCCCAAGGCTACTCTTCCATCCCAAGGGTGAGTGAGCCTTGAAACTCCCATTAACAACATATACAAAGAAAAACAAAATAAATACATTGAAATAACATCAACATAAAATTTACAACAAGTTCAAAACTCCAATAATCTCATAAAACACATGCAACAATCCATCTTTTGCAAGCTCAACATAAAACAACAAGAAAGAGTTTGCAACAAATCCACCAACCTAGAATCCAAACTTAAGACAAGATAGTTATAGAAGAGCTCCCTTTTAGCCTAATTCCTCCTTCCAAGATCACCAACTCTAGCTATGTCTCTAAGTTAGAGAGTGGGTGTTCAAACTCTTTAACATGGAGAGTTCCCACTAAAAGGCCACTAGAAAACTCATGGGGAGTAGGAAAACCCTCCAATTGGTCCCTCTTCCCTAAACTCTTACACCTTTCTAAAATTAGATCCAAAAAGGGGAACTCCAAAAAGGTGAATAATGTCTTTGCACAAAGATGGAAGGGTGGTCTATCCAAGGTCAAGCCTCACCAGAGTTGATTTTCGTCCAACTTGGGAAACCAACTTTTTGGAAGGGTCACATGGTCAATCAGAGGCTATCCTAGGGTAAAAATGGCCCTTAACTATTGGTATAACAAGTGGGCTACCTAAAAATGACCCCAACACACCCCTAGACACTTTCTAACCCCTCCAAAAGTCCACTTTAAGAGTAATTTCGAAAACCCAATGAGATGACCACACCCCCATCTCCCAAACCAAGGTATGCATATGGGGATTCACTAATGTAGTCATCTAGGTAGGTGGACAACCATTCTCAAGTTGACATGTCATGGCCTTAAGTACAAAACACAAGTGTCGAATGACACACACAACATTCACACATCACTAGGCCATGTCATATCCACTTAGGCAAAACTCACAAGGAAATAAGAAATACATTTAAGGACTACATTTCTGAAATCAACCATATACATTTATGAATTAAATCATGATACAATGAGCCCTTGTCTCTCATTAGACGCAACCTTGGCTCAAAATGAGTTCACATATTCCTTTGTTTGGTTCCCCGGATAAAATACCATGGTCTCATACCTGCACACTCAATTAAAATATCAGTAGTCCGAGGAGATAAATATACATCATAAGGAAATAAGGAATATTTGAAACTTAAGGAAAACATCAACATACTAAGTTTATTATTTAAGATCACAAGAATATAATAATTTCATTTTAAGCATATAATATAAAGTAAGATTCACATTGCATGATATCAAAATTTAATATCCATTTCTAATAATTCTCCAATCATCAATAACCCATAACATAATCATAACGTGTTTCCAAATCAATTGTCTCAAAAATAAATGTCCATAATAGAAAACATCATATAGTCCATAAGGTGCATCATAAAGTATCATGTGTCCAACATCCAAAATGAGCAATCCATGACATAAATCATAAAATCCATAAGGTCCATAGTGCATCAAAATGTAAAGTATCATATTGCTAAATCTATAAAAATCAAAAAAATTGGAAAACTACGATGGGGTTCGAGGTGAGGCCTCACATCATATCAGGGTTTTGCATCAAATCAATATTAGGTTTTTCATCAATCAGACATCAGTATCAAATCAATGATCAGGACATCAAGCTTTCTTTGAATCAATGTGCTTCGCACATCAATTCAAAGAGGGGCATTTGTAGACAACTAAAATTGACCAGGTGTATCTTAAACATCAAATTTATAAATCTCAGCCAATTGCCCCAAATCTTATCAAAATGTATTAAAATAGATCAAAATCAAATCAAATGGACATTTATCAAGCAAAATAGACAAAAATCAAATTAAATCAAAGGATTAAATAATCATGAAACCAAATAATTAAATTCAAGCCTAAAAGGGATTAATCAAATTATACAATTGATTTTAATCAATTAATTGTATAGTTTAAATCAAAAATCAAATCCAACCCATTCACCCTTACATGGCTAAATTAATTAAATGATTGAATTAAATAATTTCTAATTTTTTTGAGGACAACCACTTAATTTTCCCTCCATTTGAAAACACCTCAATGATTTTTACTCAACCAAGGTTTGACCATGATCAACTCACTCTACCCCTTACCCTTGGGAAATTCCTATAAATACAAGCCATTTTCTTTGTGTTTGGGATCCAAGAAATTCAAGAGAAAAGCATCCTTATTATAGGCATTTGGAGAGCATTTGAGAGCTTTTGATAGTATTTCAACATTTGCATAGCATTTAGAGTATCATTTTTAGAAGCATTTGTTGATTTCATAGCATGAACCATGAGCATTTGAATAGAAAGCACACATATCTTTGATCATCTGAGCTAGATTAGAGCATGTTTATCATTTTATTCTCATTCTAGGATTGTCCTTGAGAGAGATTAAGACTGAGAGCTCTCTTAACAAATCTTAGATAGAGAACCATGAGATGTCTTGGATTTAACTTCAATTCTTAGATTAAATTATATTTTCTTTCCATAGAGTTGTTGTTATTAGTCCTAATTTCATGAAGGTGTAATCTCACACACACAATATGTATGAAGCTAATAACTTTCTATATTTAAAATGATAACAGAGATACATAACAAAAAATAGAAATAAACATATATATTCATATTGTTGTTTTATTTATTTGTTTATTATTATTTTTTTAATTCTTTAGGAGCAAAATATCACTTTAAATAAAAACATATATATATATATATATATATATATATATAGGAAAGGAAAATCTCTCCAATGAATGAGAGTGAAATAAAATAAGAAGACATGGATTTTTGTCTACATATGACCCAAAATTGACGTATAGATTTTACATACACGATTTTCTTTAGATAAAAACCATAAATAAAATCCAAAATAGATTCATAGTTTTTACATGCAAGATCTTTTTAGATAAAAAATCAGACAACATTTAGAATGTAAGTAATTTAGCACAAGTATATATAACTAACAAAATGTAAGATGACATTCACTTTAATTACAATAGAAATAGTATTAAAATAAATCTGCATGCTTATGTAATAGAAAAAAGAGTATTATTCATTTATATATCTATATTCATTTATTTAAATGTATATACATCTACACATAGATTTTTTTTAACTAAAAAAGAATAGAATCATTTCTATTGAAATGTAGAAAAGTAACAATAGGTCTTCATCTCTACTATGTTTCTTTAACCAATATTTGAAACATATCAAATAAAATTTATCATGGTTCTCTTCTAAATAACATGTTTTGAAACATAATCTTTTAAGCATATTTACACTACATCCCTTTTACCCTGAGTATTGAAATCCCTATACTAAGATTTATAAAATCTTTCCTTTTCAAATATACAACAATGCTTTGCCTTTCTCTAAAGAATATATTACAAGAAGATTCATCCACAAAGGCTTTCACATAAATTCTTGCACACACATTCTTTCTCCCCCCCCTTTTTTTAAGCTTCATCTTTAACCTTCAAGAGCTCCAATAAAACCCAACATTTATAAAAGAAAGGAAAAATCAAAAAGACCATGGGATGCTCACCCCCTAGCCTAGGTCTTTACAAGACCACCCCCGAGCCAGGGGAACCAAACATAGGTAGGAAACACACAAGTAAAATAGTACAAACAAGTTAACAATATAACACAAAAACTCCCATCCTTGGCTTACACAATGGGTCTCATATTGACCTTGAAATTGGGGTGAAGTGAACCAAATACACTATGGGGAGAAAACCCATTCCATAAGTAAAAACAAGTCTTCCATGAATTTACAACATCTCTTCAAACATACTTGGAAAGCCCATACCAAAAGCAAAGAGAACAAGCCTTCACATGGCTTTTCAAAATCACCTTCTCAACCACTTCCCAAATGCACAACAAAACCGTTATGTCCCCCAAGGAATCAATCTAAAAAAATAAATCCCTTATGACCCCCAAAACAGAGAATAAAATGACTACATGGAGCCCATACATCTATGTTTTTTCCCTCTCCTCCCCGAGGAGAGACTCTACACCCATGGGCTGTCCCAACACCTTCACCCCCAAGGCCACTCTTCCCTCCCAAGGGTGAGTGGGCCTTGAGACTCCCATACAAAAAAATATTTCAATACATCACAAAGGAAACACATTACAATAATGAAAGTGAACACAACAATAATTTTCTTACAAGTTCAAGAATACTACTAATTGCATATGTTCATACACACAATAAGAAATAACAAATAGAAATGAGAGAGCCACCAACCTAGAATCCAAGCTTAAGGAATAAATTTGATGAATAACTCCCTGTTTTCTAAGTCTCCTTCTACAAGCTTCTCCAAAAACTAGCAATATCTCTAAGATAGAGAGTGGGTGTTCAAACTCTCCAACATGGAGATTCTCCACTAAAAAGGCCACTAAAAACTCTTGGGGAAAGGGAAGGCTTCTCATTGGTCTCTCTATTCTAAACTCCTTATAGGATTCCAAAAATGGAATTTAAAAAGGTAATCCCAATAGTGATCAAAGTCTAAGCACCTAAAATGGATGGTTGTCTAACCAAGACAAAGCCTTTTCAAAATTTGATTTTCGTCCATCTTGTAAAACCAACTTTTGAAAGGGCTCAAGACACAATTCTAGGTGGTCCTATGGTTAAAAAATACCCCAACCCATAGGTATATCATATGAGATTCCTAAAAAAGCCCAAACACACCCCTGGATACTTTTCTAACCCTCCAAAAGTCCACTTAAAGCATACCCACGCATTCAATTGAAATGACCACACCTCCAACCTCCTAACCAAGTATTGCACATGGGGATTCACTATTGTACTAACCTAGGTAGGTGGACACCCAATCCTCAAGTGGACATGTCATGGTCCTAAGTACATACACAAGTGTCAAGTGACACATACAAACACTTACACATCACTAGACATATGGTTAATCCACTTGAGCATAAAGCACAAAGAATTGAATATGAAAATAACATTTATGAACTAAATTCAAACAATCAAGCCTTTACGTTTACAAATTAAATCACAATACAACAAGGTCTTGTCTCTCATTAGACACAACTTTGGCTTTAACTGAATTCATAAATACCTATGTTTGGTTCCCCAGATTTAATACCATGGTCTCATACCTGCACACTGAATCCAAATATCAATAGTCCAAGGAGATAAAATATTCTTCATAAAGAAATAAACAATATTCAAAATCTTAAGGAAACATCTAAATACTAAATTTTATCACCTAGGATCATAAGCAATAATTGTTTCATTTAAGCATATAACATAAGGTAAGATTCACATTGCATGATAACTCAATTAAATGTCAATCTCATATTATCACTAATCCATCACATAATCATAATATTTTCCCAAACCAAATGTCTTGTAATGAAAGATCCATAATAGAAACATAATATAGTCCATCATGTGCATCATAAAGTAACATGTATCTAACATCCAAAATAATCAATCCAGGGCATAATGTATATAATCCTTAGTGCCTCAAAATGTAAATCAAATGCTAAGTCTAACATAAGAATAAATATGGAAAGCTACGATGAGCTCGGGGTGAGGCCTCACAGTGTGTCTCCCCATGATGCCAAACATTCCATGGGAATTTGGGGGTCATAAGGGGTTTCTTGATGGCTTGAGGCCATGTTTTTGAGTAAGAGGAGATGGTTGGTTTTTAAGGGTTGTTAGGTCCATGTGTGGCCTATCCATTTATTCTTTATCTTGAGTTTGGCTATCTCTTCTTGTGGTATTCCTCCTTCACCCTATATGTTTCAGGTCTCTTGGAGACCTATGTTAGCCTTGGGATTTTAGGTTTTGATCTTATTTCATTTTCTCCATCATATTGCATTTGCTTGTGTGTGTCATTTCTACTCTTGGATCCCCTAGCTCGGGGGTGGCCTAAAAAGGCTTAGGTTGGGAGGTGAGCCTCCATGGTCATATCCATATCTTAGCAGGTTATGAGAAAGCTCCTGGAAGTGTAGATGAAGCCTTGGTGTTTTGGACCCAATACCACTCTCAAAGTTACTTTTTGTTTTAAGTTTTCCTTGAAACATTTATAGAAAAAAAAATTGTAATCTTCATGTTTTGAAAACCCATGTATAGTGATAAAAGTATATTATTTACTTTCCTTGTAATAAGAAGAGAAATTTTTTACTATATTCTTGTATCAATTTTTTCACTAACGGCTATCTCAAATTTGAATTATTAATGCCTTAATAAGATAAGGAAATAAATCTTTATGTTATGGCTTTAAATGATGTTGTTAAAATATTGAACTTACAATTAATTTAATTGTGGAATTTGAAAGGGTGTTAATTTGAAAGATAGAATTCCATCTCATATAATTAAAATAGTATTTTCCTTTTATTAATAAATTGGTTATTTTAACACTTATGTATATACTCTTAAGTGGAAAGATCAAATATATAGATTTTTAAATAATTTATCCTATTAGAAGACTTAACTAAATTGGAAGGTTTGATCCCCAAATCTTAGAGGGTAAAATTCAGTTAACTATCCTACTAAGGAAATAAATACTTTTAAATATATTATTTGATGGATTAATTAGATCTATAATTCCTATAGTGTTAGTAGGAGATTGATTTTTACATGCTCACCAATTTTCAAATCTATAATTCATTTTTTTCAATATAATATAATATTTTGAAAGCATATATAAAACCATGTAAACATAGCGAACTAATGTTTCTTTTAACTATTGAATTATATGCAAATAAATATATAGTTTAATATTATAATAGTAAGGTTGTATGATTATTTATTAATCATTATATATATATATATATATATATATATATATATATATATATAAACCTTGTTTGCAAAAATACAAATATGCTCATATTTATTTTTTTGTATTTAGATAATATATATCATCTCTGTTTAAAATTGCTTTCGCAATATTCTATTGACAATATAAAAAATATATGTACACTGTGTATCACACACACACACACACACACACACACACACACACACACACACACACATATATATATATATATAATTCTTATCGAAGCACATTTTAAAGATTAGTTGCGAGTTTATTTTAATAAAAAAAGTTTTTAATTAAGATTTTAGTGTGTTTTTTGGGGGGTGGGCTGAGACCCCACCCCCTATCTCCCTCTCTCCCTACGTGTATTGTGCCCACCCTCACTGTGTTATACACAGTGGTGGGCGGCGGCAGCCGTGCCCCGCCCACTGTGGTAACATAGTGGAGTGGGGAGAGCGGCATCATACCGCCTCCCCATACCCACTACTATGCCCTCTTCGATAGCCATATTCATTTTCACCTAAGCCCTCTATTGTGCCCTCTCTTGCCAACATGCCCGCTCTTTCCACCGTCGGTTAAAATGTGGTGGTGCTGCAATTGCGGCCGACCACCGAATGATATAAAAAAAATGACCTCCGCCCTCTGATTCATCCTCCATCTCCTCTGCAAAACCCTAAAACATTTAGGGTTACATTATTAAAATAAAAATGAAAGAATATAATATTAAAAAAAATAAATAACAAAATATAAAATAAAATAACCAGAGGTTATTTCGAAAAGATTAAGCCATTTGGAGGCATATTTATAAGTTTCCTTTTTATGTTGATTTGACTTTATTTGGACTTCAAACATTTATATATTTAAATCTATGGTTGTAATTGTTCACTAAATAATTAGAAGTATCTAGATAATACCACATTTAATCTTTAGAGTGATTAGTTAAATTGGATTTAATTGTTAAGTATATAACTTTTAGTTAGATCAAAATTGACTTTCATATTAAATAAGATTAAAATTTGAAGTTGCTATGTCCTATGATAAACTAGTGACTATTTAATGAGGAAATATGATTGCTCTTCTTGATTTTAATATTTTCTTAAATAGAGGTAAGTTTGATTAATTTTAAAGCATTATTAAGATTGATTAGTGTTAATTTTAATGCTTAAATTTGGAATTGTTATATAATTAGATGATTTAATTTGAAATGCTTAGTTATTTTCAAAGGTTAAATACAATAGTAATTTACTCTTTTACCTTATTCTTTCTAAAATTTAATTTTATTAAATTAATTTGTAATGTTGTTAGATAACCTCTAACATTATCTAAATGGATAATTAACTAGAGTTAATTTGTTAATTCATTGATTAGTAAAAATTTGATAATATTAGAATTGACATCATTTTAATGACCATTTAAAACATTAGAATTGTCCTTAGTCTTAATCAACCCCTTTATTACCTAAGTTATTTCATAGTCAAACTTAGTCAACTATGTCTTACATTAATTGTCATAGGGACTTAGGCTTATGATTGGATTCGTAACTCATAGTTAAGCTTGTGGCTCGCATCATGTAAACTTAGTTGTAACTACCTCGTAGAAAAAATTCATAGTTGTGTTTTGCCCAACTTTTGGGCATGAAAATAATCATCATAGATAGAAGGGAGATGGTCGCTTTATTGTAGGTAGTATATTATTTTCTTAGAATGAGCATAGATAAAAGAGAGATAATTATCTTTTACCTTGTAGTATCTCATTTTATTAGAATAATTAAATATGTAAAAGGGAGATGGTTATCTTTTATTTTGTAGTATGTCATCTTCTTACACCCATGATAGATAAAAGGAGGTAGTTATCTTTTACTTTGTACTATATTAGTTTCTTAGAATGATAATAGATAAAATATAGATGGTCGCTTTAGCCACAACAAACTAAGCCAAAGTTATGTGTTAGGATACATAGAGTAGAGGTACATACAAGAATTTAATTTTAAATTTTAATTATAGTTTAATTTATAATTAAAATAATCTTAATTGTGATTTGAATTCTGTTTTGTGCAGGAACCTTTGGTGTCGAAGAGTGTCTCGAAGAGGCTCCATTTTGATGATCCATCAATAGCCTAGGATGTCATAGACACATTCAGTCTTCAAATGTATTTTTTGTACATATTTTGAGATGGAATATGCCATATTTTGTAAAACTTTGTTCTGGTTGACATTTATGCCATATTGTATATGGATATACATACTTATTAAATAATTTCATATATAAAATATGAGTTTTGATATAATTTCTTCCTTATGTGAACTAAATGTACTAATTGTGTTTATGGAATCATTATGTGGTTTTTCTAATGCGAGTGTCATTTTTACTATGTTTCAATAATATTTGATGTGTTTGGAAAATATTTTTTTCAATATTTGTTCCATATGTGTTTCAATATGTGTTTCCATAATATTTGATGTTTTTCAATTTTCAATGATACGCACATATATCACTATATGTTAAAATCAAATAAAATTAACAAACAATGAATGATCTATAATACATTTTGTAGCTATCATATGTAACACACATAGTTTACATAATGGGACCCATTATTTATAGTTTCACATCAACACGTGGTTTATTCGAATGTTTACTATTTGTTGTTTACAATTTGGACGTTTTCTATTTACAAATTTTATCGAGAAATTTGTAATACATGAAAACCAACTATTTGATGTTTATGATACTCCTAAGAGTTATTTTGTTTTCATTAGTTTTTTCAAATTCATATTGATCATAAGAGTCAATCAGTGAAAGCAAAAGGAGTTGATAAAGTTAGCCAGTAAAGAGAAAAGAGATAGTCGGTAAAGAAAAGCAAGTTAAAAACTTAGCACAGACAAGCACCGAGTAGTGTTAGTTCCCAAGCAAAGATAGTTACCAACCCAAGAGCACTATGTAGCTGAGAAATAAAAAATCATGTTACCGAGTATCACAGAGTCGACATAACTACTCAATGCAGATACATTGAATTTGGACACGAAGCACAAACTATTTTATGAAATATTTTACGGAATCCAAGGTGAGTGTTGTTAGAACATTGGGATTACAAACACCTGATTGCACATGATCGCGAGGCAGATTAAAATAAGAGGAATAATGCATTAGGAATGAAACCAACCTTGCACCGCTTAACCTACAAGGTTGAAGGAGAGAAACCAAGAAATTTTCCACCGCCTAAACATCATATAAAATTTTAGAGTGCGAAGAATAGGAGAGAGAGAGAGAGAGAGAGAGAGAGAGAGAGAGAGAGAGAGAGAGAGAGNAGAGGAGAGAGAGAGAGAGAGAGAGAGAGAGAGAGAGAGAGAGAGAGAGAGAGAGTGTGTGTGTGTGTGTGCTAGTGTGTATGAGCGTGTAAGAGGGAAATACAAAGAGTATGAGAGAGTGACAGAGAAATAGCATAACCGAGTACAAAATAGTTAGAGTAGAAAAATGAAAATGAATAATTTTGACATTAGCAAGTGTTGTATAAGGGAATGCAATCATTGAGCATAGAGATTCTAAATAGAATTTTATTGATGCATTTTCACAGACACTTTGTATTGAGTTTTATTATATTAAGAGGAGTGTAAATCTTATTATTGGGTAGACCCTAATAGGTCTCATTTTGTAAATCCTTTAACAAGGTACATCTCTTAGATTAGAGATTGTAAAATCCTTTAGCAAGGTAGACTGAATAATTCATATTGTACTCCTAACAGGTTAAGCTATCAGAACTAGCTAAATATTGTAGCTCTAACTGAACAACCTTTTTACTATAGTAGTGAAGGATTATGGGTGCCATCCCCACCGTAGTTTTTTTCTCTAACCAAGGATTTCTGTGTGACCAAAAATTATGGTGTCGTGAGATGTGTTCTCATGTTTTGAGTTATATGCTTTCTGATGTTTATCTACAATGTATTCAGTTCAGTAAATGTTCAGATTAGATGTTAAATTTTTTTGCAGTACTGATTCACCCCCCCCCCCTCTTAGTACTTAACTTTGCATAGTTAATCCAACAATTGGTATTAGAGATTGGACTTTTGAAATAAGGGTTTGACCAACTAAGAGTAAAAGATCGTAACTATGGAAAGTTATAGGAAAGATAAGAAGATTGAAAGTCTTGAGTTCGAATTGGAAAGTGCACAAGAGGTGATTATTGATCTAAGAAGGAAATTGGAAATATCACTAAGGGTGAGAAAGTAGTTATGTAATAAGATGAAGTCCTCACAGGAACATGTTGATGTACTTGTGAAAGATCTTAAGGTAGTCTAAATGATGAATCTGATACAAATATTGTAGACCTAATGGAAAATAATGATGCCCTTACCAAGTAGTTGAACCTGATAAAGAAAGATTAGGAAGCAAAAGGCATTAGAATTGGAAAGATAATTGAGTCTAAAGGAAAAGATGAAGATCCATAGAGGATGGAAGAAGAATACATAAGGAAAGCTAAGATAAGACTAATCAAAAATGACAATGAGATCATGAGACTGACACAAACTCACTATGCTATGACTGATCAGCTAGTGAATGCAAATCAAGAGGTAACCAGAAAGGAATTTGAGAATCAAACACTGAAATTAGATTAAGAGATTGAATAGTAAAATGAAAGCAGAAAAATAATTGAATGAAGTACTAAAATGAAGTGAAGAAACATTAAGGACATTGGACAAACAACTTAGAATTCAAAAGTAATTGAAAGACAAGACTGGACTTGGGTTCACTAAAAATGAAACTACTGAGAAAGGAGTGTCCTCTAACCAACTTGACAACCAAGATATTGCTTCCCCGCCGAAGTCAAAGAAGCCTACTTGCTACTACTATGGGAAACCTAGACATACAACTAATGTGTACTGGAGAAAAAGAGGTAAATCATTGAGTACTCCAAAGTTTGATGGTTACTATTATCATTGCAATAAATATGGACATCAAGCATTTGAATATAGATCTAAGATTTATAACAAGTCATGGAATCCAAAATTTGATGGCCATTGAAACACTTGTAAAAGATAGGGTCATAAATCTATGTTGGAAAGTTGACTATACTAGTGTATATGACTCTATTTAAGTGTTTTCATTATGGAAACAAAGTCATATGAAGTTTTGGAGTCAGTACACATTATAAGAAGATCAGAAATTGGCCAAGTACAGAAAACTGGGTAGTTAGCAGAATACCAGAAGAAAAGAGCACTAGTGCACAAGCATACGACCAAATTAGGGCATGTGCCTTTGAAGATAAGCTTTTAAGTATGTATTCATGCTAAGTCTAAGAGAGCATGATTAGATATGCAAGATGAAGTGACTGAGACAGTAAAGGGCAGAACATGATAGAGAAAGGAACAGACTGTTATAGTTTCGATTAGCGTCTATTCATTTTTTATTCAAATGCTATGTTCCTTAGAATATAATCTTATGAGTATGTTTACATTCTAAGTCTAAGAGATCATGATCATATTTTCAAGTATGAAGAAGATATAGCCAGTGAATGCCAGAACAAGACAGAGATCATGGAAAGAGCCGACAGAGATTGTTTTGGTATAGAAGTTGCACATATCCTTAGGACTTTCATCTTTGGATTAGTGATTTTTAGTGATCTAATCATGTGTGGTTAAAGGTGCATGACTTGATTCATCTGGAGAAAGAAGTTAGATCTAATTTTGCGGAGCGAACTGTGTGAAGAGACGTGTCTGTTCGGTTTGAGTAAAGCAGTTGTAACTGATATTGCATCGACTTAATGAAGGGATGTGTGCTTATTTAATTGATAAAGATAGATGGTAAAAGGTTTCCTAAAGAGGAAATGATATTTTCCTTTGAGGAAGTACTTATAGAAGGTCATTTGTCATCGGAAAATTTGCGAAAGCCAGAGATAAGAAAAGCAGAGAAAAGTGTTAAAACAACAAAGCTATATCTTTCGTATGTTGATGATATATCTATTGAAGTATAAGATTTTAGGGTGAAGATAAGATTGTTATAGTTCTTTACAAGAGGTTAAAGCATCAATGCACAAAAGGAACTGATCAGACAAGCAGTGTCACAGCAGTAGTTCACCTTGCTGATATAGTATGTATCAAAGATCCAGAAGGTTGTAGCCTTCACCATTTGAGCAGTGAGCTCTTAGACAGTGAGTCCTTGGATAGTAAGTCCACCACCCCTAATAGGGTTATTTTAAAATAATCCTAACAGGGTCTGACCCTTAACAAGGTAACTATACTTCATACATTGTAAATACAACTCCTAACAGGGTTAAGGATCTTCTAATAAAGGATCATAACAAACTAGTACAAAATGTTTTTGGGTACTAATTCCCAATGGGGTTTTCACCTGCATTGGGTTTCCCCGTAATCATATTTGGTGTTATGAGTTGTGTATGTTTATCTTACTTGCATTGATATTCAGTTTAGTACTTAAGCATTAAATTTAAGATTCAAGATAATAAGAAAAAGTATTAATAGATAGATCACTGATTCACCCCCCTGTCTCAGTGATCCTAATCCTAACAATTGGTATCATAACTCTAGTCCTTAGAAAATAAGTTTAACAACTTGAGGAGATCATGGACAAGGTAGAAATGAAACACCTGAAAAATAATCTTGAAGCAGCCCTTGAAGAACTTGACACATCTAAAAAATAAAATGAAGATCTTAAACTAAAAGTTAATGGCATGCAAATACTTATCAAGAAACTAAAAAAAGAATTTAGGAATTGTTCTTCAAATGATTTGGGAGAAGTAGTCAAAAATTTGAATGAAGGAAATTTGTCTCTAAAGGATCAAATTGAAGAATTAGATGAAAAGCTATGTAACAATCAAGATGCCTATGATGATCAAGTCAAAGTAAACAAGCAGTTAGATGAAAAACTGAGACAAGCAAACATGGAAATCTTGGAGCTAAGAAACAACAAAGAAAAGATGGAATCTTAATTGATTGTAGCAAAGAATAATATTGACAAGCTACACACAAGAAAGGATCTGATATAATCATAGTTGTATGCTCAAAAGGTTAAAGTAGATACCAGCAGTATAGGATAAAATGAAGCAAAAATTCAGATTGATGCCATGTGAGAAAGAATGAAAGCACCAAAGGACATCACAAATACTAAGGAGATTGTAAATCAGACTAAAGACAATGTTGAACCACCTAAGGATGAATGCAAGCTAGTTGACAGCACCTGTTATGCCTGTAACAAGCATGGACATATTGCAAGGAATTGTAAAGAGATAAGACCCTTCAATGGTTATTGTTATTCATGCAATAAATTTGGTGATAGAGCTATGAATTGTAAAACAAGTCAGAAGAACAAGAATCTAAATAATCAAAGAAATCAGAATCAGCAAAGACAAAGAAGTTATCCACAACAAAATGTTAGAATCTCTCAGAACATTACATGTCAGATATGTAATTACAATGGACACATAGCCAAGCAGTGCAATATGATGAATAATAACATCATACCTCCTATCATTTGTCACTCATGTGGAAAAGCTGGACACATCTCTAAGCATTGCAGATCTAGAGTACAGAAATAGGAAAGCCCTAAAAAGTTAGAAGATTCATTATGGGATGAGGTAGGAGAAATAAAATTTGTGAAAGCTATAGAAGATACAAGAAAGATCTGGGTAGAAGTAAAGAAGGATAACAATGTTAATGGTGTAGTAGATGCATCTGTTGTAGACACATCTTCTATTTTTGGTTAGATGACCCTCATGGTCATAGGGGGAGCTTGATTAGCTCTAGACCCCTGCGTGGATGGTATACTCACCATTTGAGTATACACCTTGGATTACAATTGTTTGGTGACATTATGGTGATGTATGGAAGAGCACATGATCTAAATTGTTATCAGGAACAAGAATAGAAGTTACAGTTGCTTCTTGTGTCTATGCGGCAAGTATTAATGGCGGAAATCTACTTTGCAATCACCAAGTCCTCACTTGCGGTCATAATAAATGATTGGAGATCATAAAAGCCCTAGCAGTTGTATTATTAATGCATTATAGTTGTTCTCATAATCGAAGAAAGGAGATTGATAATCATTATTTGTTAAGCAAAGTAATTCGAGTTTGAAACGAAGCCCAAGCACAAACACATTGTTTCAAAAATTAGTTGAAAACTTACTTAGCAATCGAGTAAGCGGTTGGATAATCAAAGGAGAACTTGTAGTCAAGTAGCAAAGTGTCACAATTACATTATTCAGTAGAGATTGATATCAAGATACTCTTTAAAACATCTCAGAAGCAATTTATCAGTATGATTCAGCGCATGAATTTTATGAAGCGGAGTGGGTCAAAATCTTGTTGAGCAGTGTTCTATGTGAGAGTATCAGTATAGCCATTGGAGATATTTTTTTTGGAGCCGACTTGATGTTATCCTTGGAAGTGCATACTTATTATTGATCATCAGAGAGTGAATACAACAAAAGAGTGTTCACATAAGATCAAAATTTATTGAAGATACAATTTGAAATATCATATAAAACTATTATGATAGGTCCACAGGATTCTGTGCCCATGGCTAAGGACATGGAGGATACATTCGTGGTTGATAATGTTGAAGTATTAATGGCAGCAATGGATATTTATCTAGACAAGTTTGAAGAAGAATTTGTGAGTACTCAAGAGGCTGAGAGTCTTTATATCAGAAAGAAGATATATTGATTTAAGATATCACAGAAAAGGAAGTAGAAAAAGAGAGGACTGAATTGATGGATAGTTCATCATCATTGTTGTCAAGTTTGACATCCATAATAGACTTAGACTCATGGGGAGTAAATAAGTAAGGGGGAGCATATAATCTGAAGGAGTCATGAAAAATAGATCAGATATTGCAGAAGAGAATTATATGAAGAAGAAACTCAGTGAATTGGTTAGCAACTTTACACTTGATCTTAGTTCACTCAAGGTTGGTCAAGCATCCTTGAAAGAGTTTGCAGCAAAAGGAAAAGAAGATAATATCAAAGGGGGAGTAAAATAATGTATAGAATATGGATTTTTTCATATGATCATGGTTCTAGAATAGACTTGGAGAATATGGAGAAGCTAAAATATGCATTATGCACCCATCTACAGATTATTGCATTTTGGGAGAAAGAGATCCAAAAGTTGCAGATTGCATATCTAGATGTGTATGCTGAGTAAGTACATAGAAGTTCTTTTGAGAACCTTTTTCATTAATGTCAAAGGGGGAGTAGAGTATGAAGAATATGGATTCTGGTATATGATAAGAGGGAGATATAAGATAGAGAGTTTTTGTATAAGATTATAGAGAGTAACTTCACCATATTCCTTTGTTGCCATTAATGACAAAGGGGGAGATTTTTGGCAAGTTGACTATACTGGTTTATATGAATCTATTTAAGTTTTTTCATTATGGAAACAAATTCATATGAAGTTTTGGATTCAACACACATTATCAGAAGATCATAAATTGGCTAAGTACAGAAGACTAGATAGTTAGCAGAGTACCAGAAGAACAGAGCATCAGTGCACGTGCATACAACTGAATTAGGGCATGTCACTTTGAAGATAAGCTTGTAATTATTTATTCATGCTAACCCTAATAGAGCATGATCAGATCTACAAGTATGAAGAATTTATAGCAAAATGAAGCTACTAAGACAGTAAAGGGCAGAACAGGACAGAGCAAGGAACATACTGTTATAGTTTTGATTAGTGTGTGTTCATTTGTTATTAAAATGCTATGTGACTTGGAAGATAAGATTATGAGTATGTTTACATGATAGTTCTAAGAGACCATGATCAGATCTTAAACAATGAAAAAGATACAACCAGTTAAAGAGGTAGAGCCAGTGAATGCCAGAACAGGACAGAGATCATGGAAATAGCTGACAGAGATTGTTTTGGTACATAAGTTGCACATATCCTCAGGACTTGCATCTTTGGATTAGTGATTTTTAGTGATCTAATCATGTTTTTTTAAAGTCGCATGACTTGATTCATCCAGAGAAATAAGTTAGAGCTAATTTGGTGGAGTGGACTGTGTGAAGAGACGTGTATGTTCAGTTTGAGTAAAGCAGTTGTAACTGATGTTGTACCAACATAATGAAGGGTTACATGCTTATTTAATTGATCAAGATAGATGGTAAAAGGTTTTATAAATCTAAAATGTTCATTTCCTTTGAGGAAGTACTTATAGAAGGTCATTTGTGATCGAAAAATTTGCAAAAGCTAGAGATAAGAAAAGCAGAGCAAAGTGTTAAAATAGAAAAGTGATATCTATCATATGTTGATGATATAGATATTAAAGTAGAAGCTTTTAGAGTGAAGATAAGATTGGTATAGTTCTTTACAAGAGGTTAAAGCATCAACACACAAAAGGAACTGATCAGACAAGCAGTGTCACAACAACAGTTCACCTTGCAGATACAATGTGTATCGAAGATCCAGAAGGTTGTAGCCTTCACCATTTGAGCAGTGAGCTCTTGGACAGTGAGTCCTTGGATAGTAAGTCCACCACCCCTAATAGGGTTATTTTAAAAGACTCCTAACAGGGTCTGACCCTTAACAAGGTCACTGTACTTCATACATTGTAAAGATAACTCCTAATAGGGTTAAGGATCTTCTAATAAAGGATCATAAGAAACTAGTATAGAATGTTTGTGGGTACTAATTCCCACCGGGGTTTTCACCTGCATTGGGTTTCCCCATAATCATATTTGGTTTTATGAGTTGTGTATGTTTATCTTACTTGCATTTATATTCAGTTCAGTACTTAAGCATTAAAGTTAAGATTCAAGATAATAAGAAAAAGTATTAATAGATAGATCACTGATTCACCCCCCCCCCCTCTTAGTGATTCTAATCCTAACAATCTCAAGATTGCAGGTCACAAAGAAAGAATGATAGATGGGTACCTAACTGACAGAATACACCAAGCAACTGAAAAGGTTCATCTATACCATGGGACTGCAATACAAGGATATCTTGTGTAGCATGTGAGAGATATGTACATATTGCAAAACATTTCATGTTGATGCATGGTAGAAATAATAGGAGAGAATGGTGAAATATTGGTATGACATGCTTTCATTGTCACAAGGTAGGTCACCTAGCCAAATACTATAGGTACCAATGTAAAGCTCCAAATGAGGAAGAAAAAACTGACAATGAGAATGTAAATATTGAAGATCTAAGAAACCAGATGAACAAAACATGGAAAAAGAAAATGGTAGATAATGGAACATCTTTCGGCATAGTCTAAGGCACCTCATCCTTCGGGTTGGGTGCACCTAACTCCACCTAATTGGTGAAAGGTATCTGTAGGAACTACAAATCTAAACTTCTATCTTAATTTAGTTCTTATCATTTATGCAAAGATACATATAAGCATACTAAGATGCATTTGGATCTAATATTGTGAAGTATGTGTTCCATGTTTAATTGGTAAAGGAAAGGACATTTTACATAATTTGGTAATAGGAAGTAAAGTATGGAAATTGATAAAAATTAGTTTGTGTCATCATTTATTACCATTATTATAGATGTTGGAAATCCTAATCAAGAAAAAAGTATACATAGACCACTTCATCTATCATTTTAACCTAACATTTCCAAAGAGCATTTGAGCGAGCTGCAGAGTCGAGCCATTTACAAGCATCCAAGCGATTGTTGAGGTAATTATAAAACTAATCTAAGATCATTTGAGAATATATTAGTGATTATTGGTGTTAACCTAGATGTGAAGCATGAATCAAGTTATAGATAACAAAACCAAATTTTAGACAAGCATTGATGAATGTGATAGTTATGGCACCTAAGGTTCAGAACCTAGTTGTTATTGAGAAGGTTGATCCTGTCAACCCTAAGTAAAAAATTCCACCCACCAGTTGACTGAGACATGATGGGAGCTCTCTCATCTATTCTTGAAAGGGTTATATTAATCAAAGACATTAATACCTTTATCCACTAAAAGATCAAATAGATATGTGAAGCAGAAATTGATAAATCATTCCAGAGTTTTTTCATGAATAGAAAAATGAAGGATGATCACATCCATTTGGAAACCAAGGGTTTAACTCATACCCTACATCTATTGAGAGTCTTAAATACCAAGTGGATCAAGATGGTACTAAGATGAAGTCGTGATTAATTAATGTGGCTAGATCAACCAGTCAAGATCACAAAAGATGTTTTACACATAGTTACTGGATACCTAATCGGTGACAGACCAAAGTCTAACAAAAAAATGGATAAGAACAAGCTATGTGAACTAAAAAAAAGACAATGGGATGGGAGAGGTCTCAAAATTTAAAATTTTGAAGACCCCTAGCTAAGGTTTACATGTAATGTTATATCTTACCAAGTCTTCCACTCCTCTAGAGTTGATAGTGTACCATGTGGAGCCGTAGACCTTGCATATAAGATTTTTAAGAAAGGTATGCAGATTGATATATGTTAAATATTGTTGAAGCAACTTGATGAAAATATGAATACCATAAGGAAAGCCAAGAACAACACATTAAAGTATGGATCATTACTAGTATGTATATTTTTCTATTTCCATAACATCTTTTCATATGTTGGGAATGTGATATGGAGTGCAGACAAGCCAGTTATATATCAGATAAATCAATACATCTTGAGCTTAGGAGATAATTTGGATATGGTGATGAATGATTATTTTTCAAAATTTTGAACAAGAATGGATAAAGGATACAAGATTCCACCTCAATTAGTGGATAAATATCAAGATACTATATATTTTGAGATAGATACACATACTTACATTATTAAGATTGTTGATCCTAGGTCTATATGGTTGTAGCCAATTATATATGAAATAGACATTGACATTGTTTCACAACAAATTGAAACCCTGATAGCTTAACTTGTTGAAAATAGAGCAAAGCATTATGCGACTTATGAGGTAGTGAAGGAAAATATCAAAAAAGGTATCTTGATGCCTCAATTTCTAAAGAAACCAAGTAAAATGATTGTTGATCTATCAAAGAATCTTAGAGTAGAAGATGATGAAGAACCATCTAAGGAAAGGGATAAGAAACCACAAGTAATGAAGGCATCACCGAGAATAAAAGCTACAAGATGATCTATAATATCTTCTGTTACACAGACATAATAGAAGAAACCTAAGGTAAAGCCAACAAGAGCCAAAACCTATGTAAGAGGAAGGAAAACATGTAACCAACCGAGAAGAAAGCTGAAACTGCTAGCAGAAAGTGAGACTGAACCATAGGATCTCAGTCAATTCAAATTTGTATAGAACCAACCCCGAGCACCAAGGAGTCTAGATGAAATTTCAGATGCACTAAAGAAACATGGAGGGTTTAATGGGATGAAGTATGAAAATTAAAATACATAGAGTGAAGAAAAAAAGGTAAAAAATGAAGATGCAATTTTTTTAACTTTACACAAATTCAGATACACACCTATATAAAATGTCAATAAGTTACCTATTGAACTATACACCAAGCTTGATGCAAGATTGAAATATGCAATGAATTCTGAAAAGAAGATGAGGGAGAGATCTCTAGTACTAACTATATCAAAATTATTTCTAGGTAAAATTGATGAAACATTGAAGAAGTACTCTAAATGATTCCTTGTAAAAGGAAGTCTTTAAGGATTATGATCAGAGACTTGGAGACAATGTAGAAAGAAACTGATGAAAAATGGAGATAATTTTTTGAAATCAAGGTAACAAGATATAGAGATAGAACAAGATACAGAGATAGAAAAAGTCACAAATGAGGAGCCTAAGGAAACCAAACAAGATACAAAGATAGAACAAGTCACAACTAAGGAGCCTAAGGAAACCGAAACCACCATAGTTCAAAATACTTAGTTGGTTCCCTCTACTGAGATTGCAGGACAACAACTAGAACAAGAAAATGAGAAGCCCCAAGAGCTAGAAAAAGGGAAACCAAAAGAGATATAAGAAGATAAATAAGAGGGGGAAAAAGGAGAGAAAGAATAGGAGAAAGAAGAAGAGAAGAAAGAGGAGAATCCATAAAATATGAAAGCAGACAAGCAAGAAGAAAATAGAGAAGAAGTTATTTCAACCAAAGCTACATCTGATGTACTAAAGGCATCATGGTCCCCAAAATTTTATACTAGTGAGAGTATTTTGGTTAAGAAGAATAAATCAAAGAAGAGAAATAAATTTGACCTGATTCAATCAATTATAGTACCTAAGTTAGATGTCACTAAAGTTAAACCAAAAGTGTTATCTAAATATGTAGTGTTACTGAAGCAGAAAGTAGTAAAAGACAAATTAGTGCAAAAGAAATGAAGGACCACTATACTAGAAAGTGTTAAGGATGTATTATAGGTGATTGTCCCCGAAGCTGATATAAATGAAGAGGGAAATATACTTATTCAAGTGGAAGAGCTAGTGCAACAAATAACAGATCCAAGAAAGGACACCACCGAGTATATGATGAAGATTCATGAAAAGAAATTGGAACACCAAATGATTGAAGATATTATGAGAAATGTTGCATTGGATAAGGCATCACTTTATGAACTATGCATAGAACTAGCGAAAAGATTAAATGATATTTTTTCATTATTTCAAATATTTTGTACAATTTCAAAATTTACAGAGGAATTCGGAAAGAAAGATGAGTTTGTGAAAAAAGAGCTAACTGAGTAGCTAAAGAATGTAAAATCCATCCTGGATCACTACAAATATATTACCCAAGGATGAAACATTTGAAGGGAATGAAAAATGAACTTAGAAAAGAAGAGAAAAATATAAGGATGGAACTCCTTGAGTTGAAAGCTATTTTGATTCCCCATATTGAATCAATGCAAAATCACTTACAGAAGGCCAAATATTTGGTCAATAATCTAGATGTTAGTTCCCTGGACAACATGATTGGATTGGAAACCAATATTGGTGCACAAATTATTGTGTTATAAGATTTAAAGGAAGCATGGGAGACATCCCTAGAAGATTTTTAAAAGAGGTATAAACACATTTTGTTTCTGATATATCGAGCAGAGCCAAGTAAGTAATTTTTTTGGGTATATTTTTCAAAAAAAGGGGATACATATGTAAAAAGAGAGATATGAATGTATATGTGTAAGCGAAGATATATTATATAGGAAGTATTATCAAAGGGGAAGTTATACAAAATTTTGATGACTTTGAGTTTTTTTCAAAGATGCCAAACTAATGCCAAAGGGGGAGATTGATACTCCTAAGAGTTATTTTGTTTTCATTAGTTTTGTCAAAGTCATATTGATTATAAGAGTCAGACAGTAAAAGGAAAAGGAGTTGATAATATCAGTCGGTAAAGAGAAAAGAGATAGTCAGTAAAGAAAAGCTAGTTAAGCCTCGTGAAGAGACAAGCATCTAGAAGTGACAGTTACTGAGAAGGTTAGTTACCAAGCAATGTTAGTTATCAAGAAGAGATATTTACCGAGCCAAGAGCACTATGTATCTAAGAAAGAACAAAGTATGTTACGGAGTATCACAGAGCTGACATAACTATTCAATGCAGATACATTGAATCTAGACATCGAGCACATAATATTTTACAGAATTCAAGGTGAGTGTTAGTTAGAACATTGGGATCAAAAACACATGATTGCACATGATCACAAGGAAGATTCACTAGTGAAAAATAAGAGGAATAATGCATTTGGAATAAAACCAACCTGGTACTTCTTAACCTACACTATTGAAGGAGGAAAAAATAGAACTTTTCCACTGCCTAAACATCATATAAAAGTTCAAAGTGTGAAGAACAGAATGTGTGTGTGTGTGTGTGTGTGTGTGTGTGAGAGAGAGAGAGAGAGAGAGAGAGAGAGAGAGAGAGAGAGAGAGAGAGAGAGAGAGTGCGAGTGTGTNGAGAGAGAGAGAGAGAGAGAGAGAGAGAGAGAGAGAGAGAGAGAGAGAGAGAGAGAGTGCTAGTGTGTACGAGCGTGTAAGAAGGAAATACAAAGAGTATGAGACAATGATAGAGAAATAGCATAACCAAGTATAGATCATTTATAGTAGAATAATGAAAATGAATAAGTTTGACATTACTGAGTGTAGTATGAGGTAATGAAATCATTGAGCAGAGAGTGTCTGAATAGTATTTTATTGATGTATTTTCAGAGATATTTTGTATTAAGTTTTATTTTATTATGAGGAGTGTAAATCTCATTATTGGGTAGACCCTAATAGGTCCCATTTTTTAAATCCTTTAACAGGGTACATCTATTAGATTATAGATTGGAAATCCTTTAGCAATGTAGAATCAATAAGTCATATCGTACTCCTAATAGGGTAAGCTATCAAAAGTAGCTAAATATTGTAGCTCTAACTGAGCAACCTTTTTACTACAGTAGTGAAGGATTGTGGGTGCCATTCCCACCACACTTTTTTCCTCTAACCAAGGATTTCTATGTGACCAAAAATCATGGTGTCATGAGATGTGTTTTCATGTTTTGAGATTTATGCTTTATGATGTTTATCGATAATGTATTTGTTAGAATGATTTAGAATAACTGATAGGGGGTGAATCAGTTATCCTCAGGTCTAGATGTACCAATTGAACTTTCAAACACTTCAACCAACTTAGATCTACTAAAAAATCTACTTGGTCTATATAGCATATAATCAATAACATAAACTTGTGGTCCACTATCCTAAAGTAATCAACTAGTAGAGTAAAACTCTTAACAGTAAAACACATCAATAAAATTCACACAAGTATGACACCAGGATTTAACATGGAAACCCAATATGGGAAAAACCACTAGTAACATGTGTAATCATCTAAAATTGGTCTAGCAAACCCATAGCCCCATTTTCTTAAATATTTGATTTTAATAAATTGTAAATCTATGACATTATTGCTAGACTCTAAATTATTGAGCATTTAATCAAAATTACTTATATAATTTTAATCCTAACTTGTTGAATCAAACATCAAAGCCTAAACCCAAAGAGCATAAAACATTGGGATAAAGTCAAAAAGTCCTAAGTCCCTTTTAAATCAAAAATTGAACCCATTCACACATGGGTGTGCACTCAAAAAGAAAATAAAACAAATAAAAAGGGAGAAATACCAATTTTGTCTTATTCTCAACAAATTTGACCAATCAAAATCACTTTATCATCTCACATGGATTGAGAGGAATTGCATCTCCACCATTTATCAATCTCTTTTTCCTCTTAATCTCAACCACTCATTTCTTGGAATCTCTTATAAAAGGGATAGATCCCTTTGCTCAATCTAGTCGATAACAAGGAGATTTAGAGAGTAGAGTTATAATGTTATTTTTCATTCTAGAACTTACTTAGTTCATTCATAGTCATTTTCTCTCATTAGTAGTTTCTTGTATTTCTTGCATTTTTAGCTTCATTTCAAGATTAATGGAATTCTAGTTCCCTTTCATAGCTTAATAGTAGATGCATTGTTCTTGTTATTAATAGCTTTCATTTTCATTCTAGATTGCATATCATTCATAGTTTGATAGCTTCATGGCATTTATCATTTCCTAAGTTGTGAGAGAAAAGTATTCAAGTCTATGCATCTTTCTCATTCTATTTGCATTTGAATCTTTCATTTTGGAGTAGTCAAGTCACCAATTTCTCTATGTTCAATCTGATGGACACCCATGAGACTCATACTCACTTTAACTAGGAAGCAATAAGCCAGTTTTAAGGTTTTTAGTGTAGCGTTTTGAATCTTATGTTTTCACTGACCCCTTTGATGTAATGGTTTATTCAAGTGTTTGGTTGAAGATATTTATCTCACATTTTACCACACACATTTTTGGTGCCCACATGCGCCCTGGTAGAAAAAATAGAATCTCTGCCAAGTGATGAAAACCTGGCAATAGACGTCACTTGTAACTCAGTGCTCCATCTATCAATGTGTAGCTTGACTCATCTCATCTGTGGGCTAAATCTCATGCTTTCTGAGATATTACATCAAACCAATCCTCTCTTTACTGATCGAAGCTATTTTTAGGTCTTGTATAGGCCTCCTACTTTTAAGCACCATGTCAGTCAACCTATCAAGTCCTCACAATTGGTCTCCTTTTCTAGATAGTTTTCCACTGACGCACTGGTGTATGTCAAAACCTTAATCAAATAGTGTTTCTCAACACTCTATTTCAGACAAACCTGTGTTTCTTAAACACAACATCGCACAAGACAATTAAAAATTAGCATGAAAATAAACCAACATGATGGCATTTTTCAATACTTGCATCAACAAGTTAAATAGACTAAACGATTGCTGATAATTTTTCTTGTATGTTTTCTGTTATCAATGATTTCCTATATTTTTCTTTGATTTCTACTTGTTGGTTTAGTTCCAATGATTCTTATGTCAAGATAGTAGGGTGTATGTGATAAGAGCTTCCACATGCAAGTGGATCAACCACACATCCCTTGATCCCACTCTCTTGCACCATAAGGTGAGATTGGTCCTATCTCCTTGTCTGTTATTATATTTATTTCAACAACAATTCCCTCATGGTTATCTTGGCTATGAATGCCTCAGTACTGGTACGCTCTTGTTATATCAACAAGAAATCATGGTCAGTTCATCTCAGCTCTTGTTCCTAGATTCTTACACTAGTTTCTCACATCTATCCGATGAAGAGTCTTATTCATATTCTTATGG
Source organism: Thuja plicata (assembly GCA_018584345.1). NCBI lineage: Eukaryota > Viridiplantae > Streptophyta > Pinopsida > Cupressales > Cupressaceae > Thuja > Thuja plicata. Next base: position 3,034,921 of record MU228403.1, on the reverse strand, counting down.
CTCCGCTGGTACCAATAAGGATTGTATTGAATATGGTGTCCTGAAATGTCCAAATGATGAAAATATTGCAACTCAAGAAATCGGTGAATTGACTCATGTCATAGGTTGCATTTCTAGGCTTGCATGATAGCATTATAAGACACTCTATCAAATGATCAAAAACTCAGAGCTATCCCTTTAACCAATTTTTTTCTCTAATCCTTTGCTAAAACAATCAACTTCATTTTATCTCCTTAAGGTGTCTTGGTGTATACAAAAAGATGCACTCTCATAAATATCAAGCAAAAATATGCACCTTCGATGTAGATGAATCAAATACAATCAGAAGGGGATAAGATAAGAAGAGGGATGATCAAGTCTCTCTTCCTCCCTCACCACCATCTGGGGTTGGGCGTGGAGGAGCATCTATCCTAATTCGAGGGCCTGCTCCCTCAGATCAGGCCAAATACTGAGAATATGATGCTACTTGTTGTGCCACGAGAACTACTGTAGTATATACCGCTACATAGTAGGCTACCTTGCTCGTCTGATATGTCACCTAGCTTTGTAAATCCTAAATGCTATCCTTGTGACCTACAATCACTCACTCATGCCTTGCGATCACTCTTTTCTTCTCTATAATCTAAGACTGGGCTACTGCTAGTTGTGTCTGAGAGGCTTGCAGTTGTGTCTGAGAGGCTTGCAATTGTGTCCTCAATGACCAGATCACATCTTTTGTTGTTTAGGGATCTCTTTGAGGTCCCTCCTCTCTCTACAAACCCTCCTCTCACTATGGTCCCTCCTTCTCTAGAGTCTCTCATGCCTCTTAGCACTGTCGAACAACTGTAACTATATCATCTAGCCCTAGATCGAGTGGTGCATCTAGCCTATCCTGTTTTTTGACATGTACATCTGGCATCTATCCCCTGATCGACCCTGGGGTTCCCATCTCCCCATGATCTCTCTATCACCCTTAACCTGGTGTCTTGCTTGTGCTAGGAATGGTCTCTCCTCCTCCCCTAGGTTTGGTAGAAGCCCTCTGAGGTGGTCTCTACGATGCTTGTTGTGGTTCCCTTTGTGGATCCACTTTTGCATGTGCCATGGGTTCCTACTATGGGGCACCCTCATCAATCCTAGGCACTCTATCAGCTAGATCTGTATATCTAGAGAATAGATACCTCGACAGATGGTCCCGATACTCTAGAGTAACCTCCGCATCTGCCACATCCTCTAGGTACTCCCATGCTGGTTGATTAATCCCAATTAGCTCCCATGTACACAATGCCAGACATAGCCTGGATGATGAGATTTCAAATGCTCATTATATGTTCTATGAAACTCAACAAATATATACAAGACCAAAGAAAAAGAAGAACATGCAAAATATATCTTACTTGCGAGCCCAGCCTCTATGCTCCTTGTCTAAGAACTGAGCATAGGTAGTGTAATCGGTAGAAATACTCTAGACACGCCCATACTACCTTAGCATTGGAGACAATGCAAATTACTCTATCACTAATGATTTCATGCCCAAAAGTGGGCATGAGATGAAGAAATCCGTCTGAACTGTCTGCCACTTAGCCTAGACCTCTACCTATAAATAACGTCTCCATATGACAAAGCTCAAATCATCAATCTGGCACCTCCAGTACTCCGTCTTTCCTAGGAAAGGTTGTGTAATGAAACTAGAATACCTGTAGACATAGGGTTCTTCTCCCTACCATGTATCTGGTGTGATCAGTCTGCAAACTAGGAGATGCTCCCATGCCCATATCTATAAAACAACAACTCCAGAAGCTATGCCTCGAATCCCTCTATAGGTTACCTTGTGTATCTCGTGATACATCTGTGCTAGGAGGCACTGACCCCAACCAAGATGCTTAGGTTGTGTGATCAACCTCTCTAGTACCTGAGCCCAACCACTCAAGAATCCCTGTTGTGATTGATCTACCATTAAGAAGCACCTGATGAACCCAACGAGAATGCACTCTAATGACAACTGCTCTTCGTAGCACTCTATGAAAGTATCCCAGGTGATCGATTTATCTATGATTAAATGGTTCTAAAAAACTCGGGCTAGTGCTCGGACACATCCTAAATTTGTGGAATCATACTCCACCCGTACTCCAGCAAACATAATCTAAAGAATCCTATACACTTCCTCAGGAGTAATGGTCATCTCCCCCATCAAAAAATGAAATTTGTAGTCCTCGCGGTGGAATCTCTCCACCAGCGTGGTCAACATCCCATGGTTCACCCAAATATTAGGCATCTGAAGAAACCAGGAAAGACCACAAGCTCGGACATGTGCCCTCTCCCTTGGCTAATCATCCTACTCTGAATCCATTTTCAGGAAAAAAATCAAAATCCGGTCATGTTTTGATCCTCAAAAACACAATTTAACTTATTTTCACAAATACAAATGATTATTGATTCTTTCCTCACAGGATTCCAATTCAAGATTCCTTTCGATCAATTTTCTTGTGCATTTTCCTCTCCAAATTCAAAAAGTCAACTTAGGTCAATTTTGGTGAAACTTGGTCAACCAAACCTTAAATAGGCTCGCATCTCAATTTCTCAATGCTTTTTGATCTATCCAGATTTTTCCTCCCCTCCCTTCAATTTCATTCCTAAGGGGGCAGTACCACTATATCAATAATTTGATTCACCTCAACTAGTCTCATCTAGGGGCATCAGGCCCTAACTTAAATAAAAAACTTAATCAAGTGATTCTCATTACTTCACAGCAAATCTCAAGCTCTAGGGGAATATCAAATTCATCACACCATATAAGTCTAAGAACTTCCCTCAATCTGGTAATTGGATTCATCAGGATCCATATCAATACAATTATCATAATCAATCAATTGAATGGAAATCAGTCTCATCACACCACATCAGGTTGGTTCGTCATTCAAACTTAATCTTAAATCAGGAAATCTGGTTGGAGGGCGGACACTCAATTTCATCGCTTCACATTAAGTTCAATGCTCAAACTCTTTTATCAGTCTTCACTCAATCAAGCCTGAAGTTGATATCTTCATATCTCCTCATTAGTCTTCGCTTAATCAAGTTCAGAGCTGACCTCTTCATCAGTCTTTGTTCGATCAAATCCAGAGCTGATATCTTCAAACCTCAATCAGTCTTTTTTCAATCAAGTTTGGAATCAGTTATGATCTGTGGGATAGTTTCATCGCTTTACATCAAGCTATTTCCAGTTTCAATCAAACTTCAAATGTTCTTTGACCCAATGTGTTCCTAGATCAATCACAGATTAGTCAAAGAGGGGAAAATGTAATCACCTAAAAAAGGTCTAGCAAACCCATAGCCCCCTTTTCTTAAATATTTGGTCTTAATAATTCCTAAATCCAAGACATTATTGCTAGACTCTAAATTATAGAGTATTTAATCAAACTTGCTTATATAGTTTTAATCCTAACTTGTTGAATCAAAAATCAAAACCTAAACCCAAAAAGCATAAAACATTGGGATAAAATCAAAAATTCCTAAGTCTCTTTTAAATAAAAAAGTGAACCCATTCACACATGGGTGTGCACTCAAAAATCAAATAAAACAAATAAAAAGGGAGAAATACTAAATTTTTCTTATTCTTCACAAAGTTGACCAATCAAAATCACTTTATCATCTCACATTGATTGAGAGGAATTGCATCTCCACCATTTATCAATCTCTTTTGCCTCTTAATCTCAACCACTCATTTCTTGGAATCTCTTATAAAAGTGATAGCTCCCTTTGCTCAATCTAGTAGATAACAAAGAGATTTAGAGAGTAGAGTTATAATGTTATTTTTCATTCTAGAACTTACCTAGTGCATTAATAGTCATTTGCTCTCATTAGTAGTTTCTTGCATTTCTTGCATTGTTAGCTTCATTTCTAGATTAATGACATTCTAATTTCCTTTCATATCTTAATAGTAGATGCATTGTTCTTGTTCTTAATATCTTGCATTTGCATTCTAGCTTGCATATCATTCATAGTTTGATAGCTTCATGACATTTATCATTTCCTAAGTTGTGAGAGAAAAGTATGCAAGTCTATGCATCTTTCTCATTCTTTTTACATTTGAATCTTCCATTTTGGAGTAGTCAAGTCACTGATTTCTCTATGTTCAATTTGATGGACACCCATGAGAATCATACTCTCTTCAACTAGGAAGCAATAAGCCGGTTTCAAGGGTTTTAATGTAGTGCTTTGAATCTTATGTTTTCACTAACTGCTTTGATGTAATGGTTTATTGAAGTGTTTGGTTGTAGATATTGATCTCACATTTTACCACACACAACATGGTACAAATTTTTTACTCTTCTAAAAGGAGCTCTATGAGGAGCCAACCCTATTAAAGCTTACAATACACACTGTTAAATGTGACCTTGTTAAAGGATTTAATCACCCTATTAAAAGTGGGCCTTGTTAGAGGACTTAGATCATTCCATTATAATGTCACCTTGATTAAGGATTTACAATATGACTATTAGGTCAACCTTTATTAAAAGGATTTTAATTGATACAATGGTTAGAAAGTAACAGTAGATTTGATCTAAAACATACAACTCACTTTGCAAATATAGATCCACTTTTGCTCAAATGTTAATTCACTCACTGGTCTCCATTGTCATTTCTATCTATCAGATCTTCTTGAAAATTCATTAAGAAATTACAAGTGTGCAGTCATGTACTACTCTTCTCAAACTTCTCTACCTTCTACTTAGATTTCCCAAACAACTGAATCAACCTCATACTCATAACCTGCAATTAGGTTAATCATATACCTCTCTGATTAGGTAGCTAGATCTTTTGCCTCTTAATCATCACCATAGATCTTAGGGTTTGGTCAGATCCAATGAATCCTTCCAACATTTCATTCTCCTTCTACCTTGTAGAATACATCTCAAAACTCCTTCTTGAATCCATACATAAAATTTGTTAAACATATATTAAATTCTCATTTAATTCTTCAGAACAATCATCCTTACCTTAAATACACTTTACATATCCTAAGAATTCAACTATGTCGGCTGGGATCTCAAATCTTTCTCAAATTGTCAAAATAATGACAATTGGTCATCATTGTGTTCTTCTACTCGGTCATCACTAGATAACTCAGTAATTACTAATGCTCAGTAAATTTTGATGCTCGGTCGACACTATTTTATTAGCATGCACTGGCGCTCGGTCGACACTTGCATAACTTGTCACCAACATAAGTTCCTTAATATTCTTCTCTTTTACTCAGTCAAGAATAAACTTTTAGTCTTCCAATATTCACTTGTTGTTAAAGATAAACTATACATTACCTTTCCAAGGTACAATCTCATCAAGTACCCATTGTATTTTAACATAATTCAACCATTTCACCAGGTCTTCTTGTTATTTCATCTTTTCAAATCTTCTTCATTAATAAATTGATATGGCACTTTACTAGATAGCAACTGTCTTACCAGTTAAGTTTTGACATCAATGACAATATAATTATTGTTTTAATTGTAGTTTCCAACAATCTCCCTCTTTGGCATTGATGGAAAACACCACACAAAACTACATGCATAGGTTGCCAAAAAATCCAAAAAGCATGTTCTATGTTAACAAATTTTCATTAATGTCCTTAGCTTCATTTTGATTCTCTCTAATACAATTAGTAGCTCCCTCTTGGATATATTTCTCTTTGCAGCTTATCTCCCTCAACAGTCCTATCTTTGAATATCTACCTCATAGTATTATCTCTCTCTTTATCTCATAGTCTTATCTCCCTCTTTGAAAAAAACACCAAAGTCATACATTCTCACCATGTAGATATCTCTATGCCAACTTTCTAAACTATATGCTTCCTCTGTCATCTTTCTTATGACTAATCAACATCTTGAGTGTTACTCTTCATGGCTCTAGGAAACTCCTAAAGTGTGACCTCCTTTGCATAAATTTGTCAAATATTCTGGGTAATACATTTGATGCAATCAATCCATGTGATCTTAGTTAGCCTCCACTAGGGTAATAACCCCTAACTTACCTCTCAGATACTCATGTGCATCCTTGGGTAATGCCTTAGTAAATATTTCTGCTAACTATTCCTTTGTATTCACATATTCTAGTCTCACTTCTTTTTCTTGAACTTGCTCTATCAAGTAATGATACTTCATAGAAATATTCTTGGTCTTTGTGTGCATCACGTGATTCTTAGATATATTTATAACACTTGTTTTATCACATGAAATAACAACTATTCAGTGATTTCTTCCTTCATACCTTTCAACAATTGCTTGATCTACACTATGTTTGAATAGTTAACTAGTGCTAAAACATATTCAGCTTGTGTTATAGATTGACAAATACATTTTTTTTTCTTTCTTGTCCAAGATATGAATCTCTTTCCCAGACAGAATGCACCACCACTTGTACTCTTTTTGTCATCAACATTGCCTGCCCAATCTGCATTTGTATAAATGTTCAATTCAAACTTCTCATTCTTCTTATAATACAATCCATAGTCCTATGTTTATTTTAGATATCTCAGTATCCTTTTCACTATCATCATGTGATTATCCTTAGGATTTTCAAAATATATTGCAACAATCCTAATTGCTAATGCAATATCTAGTCTAGAGTGAACAAGATATTGTAGCTTCCCAATCATTGACCTATACGGGGTTTGATTGACTTCAACTATCTCATCAGTCTTTGATAGTTTATGTCTAGTAGAAATAGGTGTACTTATAGGTCTAGAGTCCTCCATTCCAAAGGTTTTCAATATCTTCTTGATATATTTATATTGAGTAATTTAGATTTCTTTCTTCATCTGATAGATTTTCACACCAAAAAATAATTTGTTCTCTCTAAACATAGACATCTAAAATTCAATTTGCATCTCATTTGAAAAAGTTTGGCATAAAGAATCTTGTCCTCCAAATATGATATCATCAACAAATACTTCATCTATCAATATCCCTTTACCTTTTTCATACTTCAAGTACAGATTATTGTTTTCATTTGTCCTTGTGAAACCAATTTTCACTAAATAATTGTGCAATCTCTGATACCATGCTCTGGGGGCTTTCTTCAATCCATACAATACTTTATGTATATTTTAGACCATATTATTCTTGTTTGAATCAACAAATCCTTTAGCTTGTTCAATCTATACCTATTCTTATAGTACTCAATTCAAAAATGATGATTTTACATCCATCTGATATACTTTGAATCCTTTGTAAGCTCCATAAGCTAGTTGTGTGCTATAATTGTGTCACACTTCTATGAATCCTTACATTCAAGAACACTCAAGAATGAGGTCTCAAAAATCGATCCATAGCTCCCTAGGCATGGAGCGCAATGGTTTTTAGAATGCTCTCAACTAGAGCTATTAAGCCTATAACCTTGCTAGTAAACCATGTAATAAGAGATTCAATGAAGACAAGGGCAAGAATGCCAATATCCTCAAGAATAAAAAATGAAATGCAATGCAAGCTAGATTAAGATGAATATGCAAGCCAAGCTATGAAAATGAAAGAAAAAGTATTACAAAGCCTCCTAGTTAAGCTAGATGAATTAATCTAAAGCATAAAGGAAATCTAAGCAAAGAATGCCATGATAATGCAAGAAATGAAACTATGATAACATGTAGATGCAAAAGCCAAGAATGCTCCAAATCTTCAAAAAGCTCCAAAGTGACCTAGAAAACCTGCAACATAACATTAGCATCAAAATCTAAGATCTCAAAATGAAGGAGAGAGCTCTCCTTTTATAAGAAATGAGATGAAATGGACCATTGAGATTAAGAGGCAAAAGTCTTAATCAAGGGTGGAGAAAAATGAAAGCTTGATCTTTGTGCACAAATATCCTCCAATAGGAAAATAGGAGTTGACTTTTGTGTCTCACATAAGACAAAAAGTGCTTTTTCCCTTTTTATAAAATAAGAATAATGCTTTATTTGTGCAACAT